>CM060310.1:102079221-102086721 GCA_030674185.1 Monoplex corrugatus | reverse complement strand
AATGTATCAAGTTCATCACTGGTGTTGAAACAGCTCCTGACTGTGACTATAGTACTAACCACAATGTATCAAGTTCATCACTGGTCAACAGCTCCTGACTGTGACTATAGTACTAACCCACAATGTATCAAGTTCATCACTGGTCAACAGCTCCTGACTGTGACTATAGTACTAACCCACAATGTATCAAGTTCATCACTGGTGTTGAAACAGCTCCTGACTGTGACCTATAGTACTAACCCACAATGTATCAAGTTCATCACTGGTATTGAAACAGCTCCTGACTGTGACTATAGTACTAACCCACAATGTATCAAGTTCATCACTGGTATTGAAACAGCTCCTAACTGACTGTGACTACTGTGTCTCTATACACAGACAGTGAGAGAACTAAGGAACGTGTGGTGTGGTGTGTTTCAGGAAGGGGAAAGTCCAGACAACTCTTGCAGTCCCATACCCGAGAAACGAACCAAGGGACGTACGGGTTGGCCACAGCATGTATGGGCCGCGGAACTCAAGCAATAACGGCGTCTTCAAACAGACGACACATCAACAAGTCGACACAACATTGTGCTCTGGCCACCGAATAGCAAGAGACATTTTCGACAGAGGCAGAAAAAAGGAACAAATCGCCCTAAAGTGCAGGGAAAACACGTCACCGAAATTTGGGTAAACGTCATCAAAACTGTGAGACATCATCGAAATAATTATGGAAAAGTCATAAAGATGTGATGTCGTCACCGATTGAGGGAAAACGTCATCGAAAAATGTGATGACGGCATCTCCATTACGAGGCGGCAAGCTTATACAATCACAGTGTCCTAACCAGGACAGTGTGTCACTTAGAAATGAAATTAGAAAAAAAAAGGGGGGGGGAGGGGCTGCAGGAGGAATGGCTGGCCTCTGTGCCTAAGTAGGACACCCACTGGCTTAGAAAGCGGCATACACATCTATAAAATGTGTGTGGTAGGCGGTGTCCTCAGCTGGATCAAGACAGACACTGTTAACTCCAATTCAGTGACACAGCAGCAGTGCAGGATTTCTTCTGGTGGGTGGCCGTATGGCGACTTGAACATCTCCGGCTCCTACGGCTTTCTGATGCTGGGACTTCACCTGAATGAAGGAGGGAGTTGGGGATATGATGTGGAGCCGGAATGAGCGGTGTGAGATCAAAGCCGTTGTGATGCTGTGATGAGATTGGAACTGAAACATCAGTAGGTACCCCCTTCCCCCTTCCCCCCTCCCTCAACAATAAATTGTGTCACCATCCAAACTGAACTGACGTCATATTACATGAATGTGTGCATTGCTGACGTAAGATGAAGGTGACGTAAAGAAGGGTCCATGTCTTGAGTGTGGTTATACCTTGTGACATATAAACCAACAACTCTTCTGTAACAGTTCTGTATTGTGACAGTATTGCACTGTGACATTAGTGCAGAAACACTGAGTTTTTTAAAGTTCTTTTTGTTGTTTAAATGTGTGCTCTAGTCTAAAAGCTCGTATGTGAAAGGATATTAAAAGTATAAAAGTGAATGAAATCTGCATTTTGAATCCATTTGTGCATTTTTGTTTTTATTTCGTGTTTAATTAAAAGAATGTTTTATTTTATTTTATTGTATTTTTTTTATTCATTTTATTATTCATTTTATTTTATTTTATTTTACTTTTGCCTTGTTTCTTTCAATTATTTCATTTTATTTTATTTTATTTTATTTTATTTCATTTTATTCCTTACTGTTGCTGTAGTCAACATTTACGTGCGTGTTCATTTTGGAGAATTGTACTTCTTTGCAGTGATCTTTTCAATCCCTATCTATTTTTGCAGTGATGCTATTGACTGTCTCACGTGACGTCATATCAGGTTGGAGTCATAATGATGTATCAGTAACTACGTCACTTGTGTACATAAACTGTGTTGTGTCCTCACGATCTGTGAACCTTGGATCTCTTGTGAGGACAGCTGTAAGCTACGGCCATCACGTCACACGAACACAGGGAAGGAATACAGGCATTGATAAGTGTTGTACGGTAAAAAAAATAAATAAATAAAATAAAATAAAAAAACAACAAAACAGGGGGAGGGGGGCTCTCTACATTGGTTGTAACACGACATACAAGTGACGTCAAACTGTTTGAAAGTCTGTACTAAAGTGTATAGAAAACCAGAAACGCACGAATATAAAATGCGATGCGCTGGCGTGTTTAAATCACGTCACAAGACAGGCTGACATTTTCAGTCAACTGGTCTTTGTCATGTGGCCCTTAGTTCAGCGTTTATAGCGCCTTGCTCATAACGCGGGGTTTGGAGTTCAACCCTTGGGTAGGTCGGTTTTTGTGTTTTGTTTTTGTTTTGTTTTTTGTGTGTTGTTGTTGTTTTTTGTTTTTTTTTGTTTTGTTTGTTTGTTTGTTTGTTTGTTTGTTTACGCAGGATCTGTCTTGCTGTGTTGGAGCAGGTCCGATTCGCCTATTGTTTGATGGCGCGTTGAGCGTTTGACTATGTCCCGTTTCGCATACCTGCCATTCCCGTTTCGCCTATTTAGCCTGTCTCTCTCTTTCACACACACACACACACCACACACCACACACACACACACACACACACACACACACACACACACACCACACACACACACACACACACACACACATAAAGCTGTGTGTTGTAATATGTGATACATCACACAAAAACCATTGTCTAATGCAAGCTTTTTATTTTAGACATTTTTGTATTTTCTTTGACTACAATAATTTCCACATGAACTAAACAGAATGTTTGTGTGTTCATGTGTAGACTCTAGGTGTGCTGATTTTTGGTATTTATCGTCTATGTAAGCAAACTGGGAAAAGGTGAATCGGAATTACCGAATTAGAGATAGACGAATCAGGAATAGGCCAATCGGGAATAGGCGATTCGAGAATAAGCGAATCGAGAATAGGCGAATCGGGAATAGCCTAATCGGGAATAGGCGATTCGGGAATAGGCGATTCGAGAATAAGCGTATCGGGAATAGGTGAATCGAGAATAGGTGAATGTGGATGACGCTGCTGTCTTGATAGAGTGATGGGACTGAAGATCTGATGTCTTGAGTTCAATCCCAGCCTGCAACATAAACCCCTGTCACGTCAAACCTGGCTGGTGCACGGAGGTTAGTGTAGGCTCGAGGAGTCTGTCTGGCCGATTTGGATGGAGCGGGTATGGAATTGTCCGATTGCAATGAATCCCTCGTGAACACACTCCAAATTCCAGGCTCCAAACAAAGAGAGAAGACAACAAAGAAACATTCACTGGCTTTCAGGACAGACACAACAGCTGACTACATGTATTGAATTAGTACAGAACTCTCTCCTGTCCCACACGATCAAGTCTCCATATTCTGAAAGACCACACAGCACATCCACAAGTTTTGTTCGTGTTACACAAACATCAATTGGCCCAAGTGCACACCACACCATTCTGTTTCTTAGATTGTGTTCTAAATATTTAAATTGTTGACATTTTACACACGTTCTAGTGACTGCACTCAAACAGTTTTGACGTTTACAATGCTTCTTGTCGTAAGATCCAATCGGTTTTGCATCAGGACCCATCAGGTACATCAGGACCCATCAGGTGCATCAGGTACATCAGGGCCTGCCAGGTGCATCAGGGCCCATCAGGTACATCAGGGCCCATCAGGTACATCAGGACCCACCAGGTGCATCAGGACCCATCAGGTGCATCAGGATCCGTCAGGGAAGTTCTGTGAGCTGTTGTTTTTGTCTTAAACCCGTGAACTTTATTTCTTTGTCTTCGTGCATGCTTGACAAAGGCTAATTCACCTGAAGTTTGCGGCTGTTTTATTCTGTTTTTTTCTGGTAAATTTGATAGGTGTTTTCATTCTCTGTTCCTGTGTTTCTGGTTTCTGTTTGCTTCAGTGCTGGAGTCAGTTTGATTTATGATGACAGTGTATAAACTGATTGATTTTTGGCGTCTTGTTGGTTTTACCGTAAAAGTATTTCCCTGGTTTGATGTCACAATGATAGTGATTGTTGACAGGCATTATGATTGCTGCGTGTCTTGATGCTACTGTTACAGATGAGGTTGACTGTGTGTCTGTGGCTGTCTATCATCTGTACATGTACAGTGCCGGCGTTTAAACATGACGTTGTTCTGTCTGTGGCTGTCTATCATCTGTACATGTACAGTGCCGGCATTAAAACATGACGTTGTTCTGTCTGTGGCCCATCCTAGGAACCACAGGACCGCAATGTGTCTGTATGTAGTCAGCGGCTGTGGTAACGGTTGTTGGGTTTTTTGTTGGGTTTTTTTTTTTCGTCCAAGAATTGGCTAGCGTCTTTATTTCTTTCTTGTCCTCTTTCTTTCTTTCTTTTCTTCTGTTTTCTTTCTTGTTTGCTTGCTTTTCTTTTACTAATTCTTTCTTTCTTTCTTTCTGTCCTTCTGTCATTCTTTTTTCTTTCTTTCTTTCTCTCTTTCTTTCTCTCTTTCGTCGTCTTCTTGTTGTGTCGATAGGGCCGGGGATTCCAGATCTCAAGTCTTGAATGCAATTCCAGCCCGCGACATAGCAGTTTGTTCTTTTCCTGATTGTCTTCATGTTACCATCATTCTGGTGGTGTGGTGTCTTCCTGCCGCCATCATTTCTGGTGGTGGGTGGTGTGGTTGTCTTTATGTTGTCATCATTCTGGTGGTTTTTTGGTGTGGTGTCTTATGTTACATCATTCTGGTGGTGTGGTGTCTTTATGTTGCATCATTCTGGTGGTGTGGTGTCTTCATGTTACCATCATTTGGTGGTGTGGTGTGGTGTCTTCATGTTACCATCATTCTGGGTGGTGTGGTGTGGTGTCTTCATGTTACCATCATTCTGGTGGTGTGGTGTGTGTGTCTTCATGTTACCATCATTCTGGTGGTGTGGTGTGGTGTCTTCATGTTACCATCATTCTGGTGGGTGGTGGTGTCTTCATGTTACCATCATCTTTGGTGGTGTGGTGTCTTTATGTTGCCATCATTCTGGTGGTGTGGTGTGTCTTCATGTTACCATCATTCTGGTGGTGTGTGGTGTCTTCATGTTACCATCATTCTGGTGGTGTGGTGTCTTCATGTTACCATCATTCTGGTGGTGTGGTGTCTTCATGTTACCATCATTCTGGTGGTGTGGTGTCTTCATGTTGTCATCATTCTGGTGGTGTGTGTGGTGTCTTCATGTTACCATCATTCTGGTGGTGTGGTGTCTTCATGTTACCATCATTCTGGTGGTGTGGTGTCTTCATGTTCCATCATTCTGGTGGTGTGGTGTCTTCATGTTACCATCATTCTGGTGGTGTGGTGTCTTCATGTTACCATCATTCTGGTGGTGTGGTGTCTTCATGTTACCATCATTCTGGTGGTGTGGTGTCTTCATGTTGTCATCATTCTGGTGTGGTGTGGTGTCTTATGTTGCCATCATTCTGGTGTGGTGTGGTGTCTTTATGTTGTCCATCATTCTGGTGTGGTGTTAGTGTCTTGGGTGTGGTGTCTTTATGTTGTCCATCATTCTGGTGGGGTGTGTGGTGTCTTCATGTTACCATCATTCTGTGGTGTGGTGTGGTGTGTTCTTCATGTTACCATCATTCTGGTGGTTGGGTAGTTTGGTGTCTTCATGTTACCATCATTCTGTGGTGGTTGTGGGTTGTCTTCATGTTACCATCATTCTGGTGGGTGTGGTGTGTCTTCATGTTACCATCATTCTGGTGGTTAGTTTTGGTGGTGGTGTCTTCATGTTCCATCATTCTGGTGGTGTGGTGTGGTGTCTTCATGTTCCATCATTCTGGTGGTGTGTGGTGTCTTCATGTTACCATCATTCTGGTGGTTGGTGGTTGTCGTGGTGGTTCTTCATGTTGTCCATCATTCTGGTGGTGGGGTGTGGTCTTTGGCATCATTCTGGTGGTGTGGTGTTTATGTTACCATCATTCTGGTGGTGGGTGTGGTGTCTTCATGTTACCATCATTCTGGTGGTGTGGTGTCTTCATGTTCCATCATTCTGGTGGTTGGTGTCTTATGTTACTCATTCTGGTGGTGTGGTGTCTTCATGTTTCATCATTCTGGTGGTGTGGTGTCTTCATGTTACCATCATTCTGGTGGTGTGGTGTTAGTTCTTGGTGTGTGGTGTCTTCATGTTACCATCATTCTGGTGGTGTGGTGGTCTTCATGTTACCATCATTCTGGTGGTGTGTGTGGTGTCTTCATGTTACCATCATTCTGGTGGTGTGGTGTGTCTTCATGTTACCATCATTCTGGTGGTGTGGTGTCTTCATGTTACCATCATTCTGGTGGTGTGGTGTCTTCATGTTACCATCATTCTGGGTGGTGTTGGTGTCTTCATGTTACCATCATTCTGGTGGTGTGGTGTGGTGTCTTCATGTTACCATCATTCTGGTGGTGGTGTGGTGTCTTCATGTTACCATCATTCTGGTGGTGTGGTGTCTTCATGTTACCATCATTCTGGTGGTGTGGTGTTGGTGTCTTCATGTTACCATCATTCTGGTGGTGTGGTGTGTCTTCATGTTACCATTCATCTGGTTGGTGTGGTGTGTGGTGTCTTCATGTTACCATCATCTGGTGGGTGTTTGGTGTGGGTGTCTTCATGTTACCATCATTCTGGTGTGTGTGGTGTCTTCATGTTACCATCATTCTGGTGGTGTGGTGTGCTTCATGTTACCATCATTCTGGTGGTGTGGTGTCTTCATGTTACCATCATTCTGGTGGTGGTGGTGTCTTCATGTTCCATCATTCTGGTGGTGTGGTGTGGTGTCTTCATGTTACCATCATTCTGGTGGTGTGGTGTCTTCATGTTACCATCATTCTGGTGGTGTGGTGTCTTCATGTTACCATCATTCTGGTGGTGTGGTGTGGTGTCTTCATGTTGCCATCATTCTGGTGGTGTGGTGGTGTCTTCATGTTACCATCATTCTGGTGGTGTGGTGTCTTCATGTTACCATCATTCTGGTGGTGTGGTGTGGTGTCTTCATGTTACCATCATTCTGGTGGTGTGGTGTCTTCATGTTACCATCATTCTGGTGGTGTGGTGTCTTCATGTTACCATCATTCTGGTGGTGTGGGTGTTTCATGTTACCATCATTCTGGTGGTGTGTGTGGTGTCTTCATGTTACCATCATTCTGGTGGTGTGGTGTCTTCATGTTCCATCATTCTGTGGTGGTGTGGTGTCTTCTATGTTACCATCATTCTGGTGGTGGTGTCTATGTTCTCATCTGGTGGTGTGGTGTGGTGTCTTCATGTTACCATCATTCTGGTGGTGTGGTGTGTTTCATGTTACCATCATTCTGGTGTGTGGTTGTCTTCATGTTACCATCATTCTGGTGGTGTGGTGTCTTCATGTTACCATCATTCTGGTGGGTGTGGTGTCTTCATGTTACCATCATTCTGGTGGTGTGGTGTGGTGTCTTCATGTTACCATCATTCTGGTGGTGGTGTGGTGTCTTATGTTCCATCATTCTGGTGGTGT
>CM060310.1:102069221-102074221 GCA_030674185.1 Monoplex corrugatus | reverse complement strand
GGTCAGTGTTGATACTGACGTTGGTCAGTGTTGATACACAACACTGTGACGTTGGTCAGTGTTGATACACGACACTCTGACGTTGGTCAGTGTTGATACACGACACTCTGACGTTGGTCAGTGTTGATACACAACACTGTGACGTTGGTCAGTGTTGATACTGACGTTGGTCAGTGTTGATACACAACACTGTGACATAACGAAAAAGTAAAGAGAGCCGTTGACTCAACATCTGATGTCTTGAGTTCAATCCCAGCCCTCAACACAGAAAACTGATCTGTTGGCTGCCCATCTCAATGCTCCAACCATCCTGCTGGTGTCAGCCTACAGTTCCATGGACACTGTGTCCTTGCTTCAGTTCGCTCTGATTCATCTGATGCTTTCTTGAGGTCACAGTGTCCTTGAGGAATACAAAATCTGGATTTTCTGTAATAATACGATAGAAGAATAAGAACGCGTATTTAATACAACCAGACAAGACAGGCGCAAATTTCCGGCCAACTGGCCTTTGTCAAACGTAAGATCACAAACAAACAAAAACACCAGATATAAACATTAGGAGAAAAAGACTGAAACTTCCCTACTGATCTGTTTTTGTTGTTGTTGTTGTTGTTGTTGTTTTTTGTTTTTGTTTTGTTTTTGTTTTTTGTCCCTGTCTGCCTGAACGCGGGCAGTCACACTTCTTTCGGATTTCTGTAATAATGTTTGTATAAAAAAGGAGATTGTTAGAATGGCTTTACTGTCTTTTTGTTTGTTTGTTGGCTTTTATGATGGTGATTGACTGTGTGATTGTTTTGTAGAAATGACTGCAGATGAGATAGTGTTGGGTCCTTCTGTATTTCATTGCCTCATCATGAAAAACAAAACAAAACAAATTCTTGACTGTCTCGCAACACACTATGGATGTCTAGTGATGTAGTGTGGTTACACAATGATTGTTTATTGAATTATTCCGTGACATTCAGTAATAATGATGTTTATTTACATTGTGTGGGTGTACACATTGCTTGCTGAGATGATGGTTGTCTAGTCTTCACAAAGATTGCTGATTGGGTTGTCATGAATATGTAATGTATTTTGAATGAACCATGTGTGTAAAATGATTGTTGACATGATGATTGTCTAGTTTACGTAAAGATTATTGGATTGTCCCGTGTCACATAACGTTTATTTTAAATTGTGTACGTGTATACAATGATTCCTGAACTGATGATTGTCTAGTCTACACAAAGATTGTTGACTGGGCTGTCCTGTGTC
This sequence comes from Monoplex corrugatus, assembly GCA_030674185.1. Taxonomy (NCBI): domain Eukaryota; kingdom Metazoa; phylum Mollusca; class Gastropoda; order Littorinimorpha; family Ranellidae; genus Monoplex; species Monoplex corrugatus. The sequence goes on along the minus strand of CM060310.1, from coordinate 102,072,964 downwards.
ACAGTGTTTATTTGAATTGTGTAGACCTTCTACCGTGATTGCTGAACTGATGATTGTCTAGCGTACACAAAGATTGTTCACTGAAATGTCCGTATCACAATGTTTATTTAAATTGTTTAGGTGTGTACAGTAATTGGGAAATGATTGTCTTGTCCACACAAAGATTGTTCAGTGGATTGTTCTTTGGAACACAATGTTAATTTGACTTGTGTAGGTGTGCACAGTGATTGCTGACTTAATGATTGTCTAGTCTACATAATGATTGTTGATTTGATTGTTCTATGTCACACAATGTTTATTTCAATTGCGTAGATTATACTTACAGTAAATGCTGATCTAATGATTGTCTAGTTTACACAAAGATTGTTTACTGAATTGCCTTGTGTTACACAATTTTGAACTGTGCAAGAGGACACAGTGATTGCTGAAGTGACGATTGTCTAGTCTACACATTGATCACAAATGTATTTGACAAGTTGTCTAGATGTTGCAGAACGATTGAAAATAAATTTGACCAAAATAGAACACGAAGACTGTTTTGGGGATAATGATGACGAAGCGCGCGCGCGCGCGCGTGTATGTGTGTATATGTGTGTGTGTATGTGTGTGTGTATGTATGTGTGTGTGTGTATGTGTGAGTGCGTGTGTATGTGTGTGTGTTTGTGTGCGCGTGTGCGTGTGTGTGTGTCTGTGTGTGTTTGTGTGCGCGTGTGCGTGTGTGTGTATATCTGTGTGTGTGTGTTTGTGTGTGTGTGTGTGTGTGTGTTTGTGTGCGCATGTGCATGTGTGTAGTGTGTTTGTGTGCTATGGTGTGTGTGGTGTGTGTGGTCTATGTGTGAGTGTGTGTATTGTGTGTGTATGTGTGTTTGTGTTATGTGTTCGTGTCTATGTGTTGTGTGTATGTGTGTGTGTGTATGATGTGTGTTGTATGTGTGTGTATGTGTGTGTGTCTGTGGTGTGTGTGTGTGTATAGTGTGTGTGTATGTATGTGTGTGTGTATGTGTGTGAATGTGTGGTGTGTGTGTAATGTTGTGTGTGTATGTGTGTGTGTATGGTGTATATATGTGTGTGTGTGAATGTTAGTGTTGTGTGTGTATGTGTGTGTGTGTATGTGTGTGTATGTGTGGTGACAAAACACAACCCTGTCTGACTCCTCTTTTGATGTTTTGAAAAAGCTTATATTGTTTTCTATTCTCATTGCAGCGGTTTGTTCCCAGTACATATTTCTGATTATTCGTAGATCTTTTCCATCGACATTGAGTCTCTCCAGTTGGTTGATCAATTCATCATGTCTTACCCGATCGAAAGCCTTGGTATAGTCAACAAAGCATAAATACAAATCCTTATTCATCTTAATTGACCTCTCTATGATAGTTCTTAGGATGTATATGGCATTAATAGTTCCTTTTCTTTCCACAAATCCACACTGTTCTTCTGCTATTTCTCTTTTGATTCTATTCCTTGTCCTCATCATGATTATTTTTAACAGGATTTTTGTTACATGACTCATCAAACTGACTGTGCGATGGAGTTCGCATTCTATAGCCCCTGTCTTCTTTGGAAGTGCAATGAAAACTGATTTTGACATTTCTTTGGGGATTTTTCCAGTGTCGTAAATTTCATTTAGGAGGACTGTTATCATGTTCGTACCCTGATCATATCCATGAAATCCTAAACAAGTGTCACTGCCCGCATTCAAGCAAACAGGAACCAGAAAAACACGAAAAAAGAATCAGAACGCGTATTTAATACAACAAGACAAGACAGGCGCAAATTTTCGGCCAACTGGCCTTTGTCAAGCGTGAATGTAAGATCACGAACAAACACCAAATGCAAATATCAACCAAAGGACATAACTCTCGAGAGTCACGTAGGAATTATCTCCCATGTTGTGAAACTTCTCAAATCTAACACAGAGTGTTCTGAGCTTACAGTTTTTGTGCTTTGTATCTGCTTCTAAGCTAGCTGAATGGGTAGCGCAAACTGTGTTAGATTTGAGAAGTTTCATAACATGGGAGATAATTCCTACGTGGCTCTCAAGAGTTATGTCCTTTGGTTGATATTACAAAAATTCTCCCTGCTTCCCTCTTATTTCTTTGGTATTACCAAATACAAAATTAGGAGAAAAAGACTGAAACTTCCCTGCTGCTTCTCCCACTGGACAAACCAACAGGGAAGTTTGTCTGTTTCTGTAATTACTGTTATAAGTGTCCATAGACTGAAGCTAGGACATGTTCCAGAATTCACTTACTGGCATCCATTGTTAACAATGAGGGATCAAAATGAAAAATTCTCTGAAGGACAGCAAAGACAACATCAGCACTGTCCAGACTGAATCCTGTGTGGAAGGACAAGACCATCTCCATGAAACGCAGATCAGGATTTTTCTTGTGCTGGGCTTTTCCTTCTTCCTGTGTGCATATAACACAGCTCTGTAACAACACTCAGTCAGCCCGCTTGTAAAGAAAAGAAAAAACAAAAACAAAAAACACAAAAACAAAAACCCTGAAAAGTGAAACTGAAGCTTTGCGTGATAGTAATTGTTAGATCAACTTGCGTTACACCCAGGCATTACCAGCAAAACTTGTCATTGTTCGTCACACGGTGCTCACAGTCACAGTCACACAAACACATGTTGCAAGAATCAAAAAGAAAACAAATCCTAATCCGTTTATTTCTCATCATCCCATTCCCACGCTCTCTCTCTCTCTCTCTCTCTCTCTCTCTCTCTCTCTCTCTCTCTCTCTCTCTCTCTCTCTCTCTCTCTCTCTCTCTCTCCTTACCTACTTTCCACTTCTGTTTTCCCGCCCACCCACCCGCTTCCCTCACTCCCCCTCCCCACCCCCCACCCCCCACCCCACCCCAATCAGTCTCCGAATATATTCCGTCTTCCCCTTCTCCTGAATAGTTATATTATGGAGATAATCATGGAGGGTACGTCAGCTATGTGTGCCCATCGGGGGAGGGCGGGGTTGGCCAAATAACCAAATGACAGGAATGCACAAGTACAGTGGGAACACGATTTGTGCACTGATGATGATGACAACAAACATCCCTCTCACACATGTGTCTACAAATGACATGCTCTCTGTCTCTGTCTCTCTCTTCTTCTGTCTCTTCTTCTGTCTCTGTCTCTCTCTTCTTCTGTCTCTTGTTCTGTCTCTGTCTCTCTCTTCCTCTGTCTCTTGTTCTCTGTTCTGTCTGTCTGTCTGTCTGTCTGTCTGTCTATCTGTCTATATGTCTGTCTGTCTTTGTCTTTTGTCTGTCTGTCTGTCTGTCTGTCTGTCCTCTCTGTCTCTCTGTCTCTGCCTCTGTCTCTCTGTCTGTGTTCTCTCTCTCTCTCTCTCTCTATCTCTCTCTCTCTTATCTCTCTCTCTGTCTTCTCTCTGTCTTCTCTCTATTTCTCCCTCTTTCCTCTGTCTCTCTGGATTTTTTTTCATATTCATATTCATGTTCATATTTATGTTTATAGTCATTTCTTTCATCACAGTAGAATTTCATGCAAAAAAATCGGGATGCTCTCCCCTTTGAGAGCGTGTCGCCACAGTGCAGCGCCACCCTATGATTTTTACCCAAAACATCATCAGGCTGATGGCCTTCATGGGCAGGGACCTGTCTCTCCAATGTTTGTTTTGTAACCAAGACTTCAGCTTATTGCTTTGGAGGGCAGGGACCTGGGAAATCAACCTCTCTCTCCAATGTTTATTACATGGCAGCCATCTCTTCATAATTTTCAACTACCG
>CM060310.1:102064221-102066721 GCA_030674185.1 Monoplex corrugatus | reverse complement strand
ACATACACACACACACATCTATACGCAACGCACACACATGCACACACTAGGTCAGGAGAGAGAGAGGGGTGGGATAGAGAGAGAGAAAGTGAGAATGAGAGAGAGAGTGAGAGTAAAAGAGAGGGGAAGAGAGAAAGTGTGTGCGAGAGAGTGAGAGAGAGAGAGAGAGTGTGTGATACAGACACAGAGAGAGAGAGTGAGAGCGTGAATGAGAGAAAGTAAATGAGTATGAGAGAGAAAGAGAGAGTGACAGAGAGAGTGAGAGAGAATGGGAGTGAGAGAGAATGATGGTGAGAGAGAGGGAGAGAGAGAGAAAAGAGAGAGAGATGTGGATTAATGATACGCTAAACTGTTTGTAAGAGAGGAAAAAGTATAGAACCTAAAAATGATATAGAACTCTACCTTGTCAAATTGAATGGCTTGATGTGGAACGTTATGGCATGTGCCATGACTATTTTTAGATCCAAGACTCAAGAAATTCAGTTGTTTTTCTGCAAGAGAGCAGTAAATTAGGTCTGCAGGCATATCAGTTTCATGAAATGTTACACGCACGCACACATGCACACACGCACACACACATACACACACACGCCACACACGTAAACACACACGCACACACACATACACACACACACGCACACACATACACACACTCACACACACATACGCACACAAACATACATACATGCATATGCACATGCACAATCACACACACAGACACACACACACACACAGACACACACACACTGCACGCACACACACAAACACACACGTACATGTAGGCCTATAGATACATAAATAAATAATACAGACATATATACATATATATATATGGAAATATACATACACATATATGTGACCCGCTCTGACGAAAGGTACAATAAGTCGGGCGAGGCCTTCTGCTGCTGTGGGCTGAAACCTCTGAGCAGGGACAATTTTGTCAATTTTGAGTTTTCTGCATTTTCATGCCCTACAACCACTTTTACACCATGTCCTAACACAATAAAGTCAAATTTAATCGATAAGTATCATTTTTTTGTTTTGATGTGTGGTAAGTGCTACTATCTGGCCGCTGAAAGCTGCCTGATCGCCCCATTTTGGTGATTAGATTAGGCTTTTCTTAAATTCATTTTTCTTTTTGTTGTTTTGGATGGATGGACAACTAAGTAAACAAGGGAAGTATGGAATTTCAGCTGATTTGGTTAATATCTATTGTTTGTTGCTAAGGACTTTCTGACCATACCCTTTCAATTCAGGCCTATTCTCTTCAACACTGTTTTTCTCAAAATGGCTGACTTGACTCCTCTCATCTTTGAAAGCCCATAACATTTTTTTTTTTGTAGCCTGAAACTCAACTTTAGTACCATTTGAAAGCTGAGATTCTAAACTTTATGGTGATACCATAACCTGAAAATGCCTAAACTGAGACTTATTGTGCCTTTTGTGAGAATGGGTCACATATGTGTATGTATATATATATATATATATATATATATATATATATATATATATATATATATATATATATATATATATATATATATATATTCTACATCACTATGTATGCAGTTGACTAACCACCCATCATTTTATATTTCATTTTGTAGGATGTCACACTTTCATGGATTAACATGGAACATTTTCGAATATTTTAAAAATCCTAACGTCAGCAAATGTAATTGTTGCGTGTCAGATAATGAAATCACCGACAGCATGTTCATGTCAAAATTCTATTAATTTTTTATATCGTTATTAATGTTTATGCTTGATACAGTGATTGCACCTTTCAGCAGGATGCCACACCCAACTTAACCTTATTTGGAAACATGACCGCACGCAAAACTTGTCGTCCTGCATCAAATTGGTGAGTGTGTTTTGCATCTTGTCTTTCAGTCAACATCCATGTTGACCAGTAATCCGCCCTTAGTTACTCGTTCTTTTGCAAACTGTAACTGGACTGAAAGAAAAACAAAAGGATTTAAACATCGCCCATCACCATCATCATCCAATAAAACAGTCATCTTGACTTCCATCATCGTTATCTTCAGTTTCGAACGTCACAACGCTGTACAGGAAAACAAAATGGTTGAGTCTCTATAACTCTTATAACTCTTATAACTCTTATAACTCTTATAACTCTTATAACTCTTATAACTCTTATAACTCTTATAACTCTTATAACTCTTTGTGACCATGAAAAATGCCCATTTTCCCTTCATGCACCCCCAAAAGTCATTTCGCCTTCATGTATACTAAAAATGACTATTTCTTCTCTGCGACCCATGAAAAATGGTATTTCTCCTTCATGACCCCCCCCCCCCCCACCCCAGTGGAATTTTTCGTCACCCATGAACTATCGTCATTCATGGCGTTTTCTCCATCATGGCCCATGAAAAATGGTCATTTCTCTGTTAAAATACAGCCAAAATGGCTAGTTCGTCTTCGTGACGCATGAAAAATGGAATTTAACTTTTATGATCCCCCCCCCCCCCCCCCCCTT
>CM060310.1:102031721-102059221 GCA_030674185.1 Monoplex corrugatus | reverse complement strand
CCTTGGTCATGTTGTTATTTATTACATAACCCTTAGTCATGTTGTTATTTATTACATAATCCTTGGTCATGTTGTTATTTATTACATAATCCTTGGTCATGTTGTTATTTATTACATAACCCTTGGTCATGTTGTTATTTATTACATAACCCTTGGTCATGTTGTTATTTATTACATAACCCTTGGTCATGTTGTTATTTATTACATAACCCTTGGTCATGTTGTTATTTATTACATAACCCTTGGTCATGTTGTTATTTATTACATAACCCTTGGTCATGTTGTTATTTATTACATAATCCTTGGTCATGTTGTTATTTATTACATAACCCTTGGTCATGTTGTTATTTATTACATAACCCTTGGTCATGTTGTTATTTATTACATAATCCTTGGTCATGTTGTTATTTATTACATAATCCTTGGTCATGTTGTTATTTCATTTCTATTTTATTTATTACATAACCCTTGGTCATGTTGTTATTTATTACATAATCCTTGGTCATGTTGTTATTTATTACATAACCCTTGGTCATGTTGTTATTTATTACATAATCCTTGGTCATGTTTGTTATTTATTACATAACCCTTGGTCATGTTGTTATTTATTACATAATCCTTGGTCATGTTGTTATTTATTACATAATCCTTGGTCATGTTGTTATTTATTACATAATCCTTGGTCATGTTGTTATTTATTACATAATCCTTGGTCATGTTGTTATTTATTACATAATCCTTGGTCATGTTGTTATTTATTACATAATCCTTGGTCATGTTGTTATTTATTACATAATCCTTGGTCATGTTGTTATTTATTACATAATCCTTGGTCATGTTGTTATTTATTACATAATCCTTGTCATGTTGTTATTTATTACATAATCCTTGGTCATGTTGTTATTTATTACATAATCCTTGGTCATGTTGTTATTTATTACATAACCCTTAGTCATGTTGTTATTTCATTTCTATTTTATTTATTACAGTAGATCTATTTCATGAACACTTTTTGAAGTGAAAATGCCGTTTCCTTCAAAACGATTCACAACAGTCTCCTTCCCAAGGCGTGACAGAAGATCGATTGTTATTATTGTTTAAAGCCCATCCGACTGCGTAGAGCCATATCAGGGCTATAACTGTTTCAAAGCACACAATACTTCAACAGGAAATAAAAAGGAACAGAAAATGAAGTACACATATCAATGCATTCGCGCACATAGTCTATGGACATGCCCCTGGCATTGACCACTCCGTCCAATTTATCGCACAAGTGATTTAAAAAAAAAACATACCTGACTACAAACTGACACACTAGTAAGGACACTAAAACAGTTATAAAAACGGGCCTTAAGTGCCTAAAATTGCTTCCACATATGCTGCACGCCTTGTACTAAAAAAGAAAAAAGCTGACCACAAATCTCCTCTCCTGGCACAACTTCACTGGCTCCCTGTATCAAAGCGCATACAGTACAAACTAGACACCATGTGCTACAAAAGCCTCAATAACGCAGCCCCCGATTACCTGTCAAGCCTACTTGAGATCTATGTTCCCTCACATACCCTCCGCTCTGCCTCCGATCCTCTGACTTTTCGCTTTCCACGCACTAAGCTCAATACCTATGGTCCACGAGCCTTCTCTGTTTCTGGTCCACTTTCCTGGAACAAACTTCCTCTCTCTGTCCGTCAGCAACCTACTTTTGTCTCCTTCAAGTCCGCTCTCAAAACTCACCTTTTCTCCTCTGCATAAAATCCTGACCTCACTCAATCCCCTCTGCAGCCTGTCTCCACTCGGAGGGGAATCACATTGTAATATATAATTGTATATAATATGCTCTCTATAATTTTCCATTGCTTTTATTCTTTCTCCCCATTTTAGCCGTGTGCGTGTGCGTGTGTGTGTGTGTGTGTGTGTTGGGGTGTGTGTGTGTGTGTGTGTGTTGTGTGTGTGTGTGTGTGTGTGTGTGTGTGTGTGTGCGTGCGTGCGTGTGTGTCTGTTTTAGCGCTTAGATTTGATTTTATCAAGATTTTGCGCTATACAAAATAAAGTATTGTAAAGTATTGTTGTAAACTTCCCTAGAGCCAAAAAAATGCACTTAATACATGTACCCAGTTATCAATCCTAACACACAGGTGAATGGAACAGCAAGGCAGAAAATGATAGAAAAAAAATGACAGCAAGCAAAGGAACAAGGCAGAAACAAAGAAGTGACAGGAAAAAGGAAATTTCTAGCACAGAATTTCCAAAAGGCGAAGATACTATTTATACTGAAAGAGCCCCCGGCATACCCAAGGGGGAAGAATATCGATTACCATTTCTATTAAGCATTAGAATAGTTTATAGACACGTCATTTTTATGAATCAAAACTAAATCGCAATTTGACGTTTTGATACACATTCAATATGATTATGATTAATAACGCAGTGTTCTATTAAACACACAAGCAAACAAAGAAAAACCACAAAAACTGTTATATCTACATGAAACTAAAGAGGAAGATATAGTGGACATTATTAATGATTGATATATGCTGTTGTTGTTGTTGTTGTTGTTGTTGTTGTTGTTGTTGTTGTTGTTGTTGTTGTTGTTCTACATGAAACTAAAGAGGAAGATATAGTGGACATTATTTATTGATTGATATATGCTTGACCCACCAGGCGGGGTGGGGGTGGGGGTGAGGGGGGTTACCCAAAACAGGATGGAACCCAAACCTTCCTGTTGGAGGTCACACGTCTTTTCTATATGACAGTCACACCCATCAAGTTGAATACGAACAATGATATCAAGCATTAATTTAACATACGTAAAGTGCTTTCTGCCAGATGTTACTGTTATTTTTTTGTCTGAAGCCCAGCCGACTGCGTAGAACCATATCAGGGATATACCGTTTCAAAACACACACAATACTTCAACAGGAAAAAAAAAAGGCAAAAGAAAGTTAAGTACACATATCAATGCATTCGCGCACATAATCTAAAGAAATGCCCCGGGCGTTGACCACTCCACCTAATTTATCTCACAGGGGATAAAAGACACACCTGAATATAGATTTAACATATAACTAAGGACGCTAAAACATGTATAAAAACAGTCCTAAATTGCCTAAAATTGCTTCCGCATATGTCATTTCCCTAGAGCCAAAAATGCACTTTATACATGTACCCGATTGCCAACCCTAAGAGAAAGCACGTAAGACTTTTTTCGTCCCATTTTCTACGCCACTTTAATGGCCACAGAAGCTGAAACAGTTTTTATTATGCGATGATGATGATGTCGACGAGGATGATAATCACGATGCTATGGAGTTCCATCTAGGATTGAGACTGCGTGACAGGGTTGTACTCTACGTTTACTATCATAATATATCCTGGCGTCAACCAGGCCCGAGAGATACAGACACCTGCGGTTTTGGTCAGGAGATTTGAGCAACACCCACAATGACGCATCGGCGAAGTGGATGAGACTCGACTGTGTGGTCCCAGTCTTCCCAATGAGCCATAGCACGCCCAACTCTAGGTTGGAGCCGGTTAGAACCGAAAAATCCCACAATGATTTTTTGAAGGTACTGATGGGGATTCGAACCCACAACCTTCCAGTCGGTAGTCCGTTGCGTTAACCACTACACCACGGCGACTGATGCACATAAGATTTTATGGAACACATACAGGTGAATGGACCAGCAAGGCAGGAAATGATAGGAAGAAATGACAGAAAGCAAGGGGATACCGTTTATACTGAACAAGTCCCCGGCATCGCCACGGGGGGAATTTCGGTGAAATGAATTATATGACACACACACACACACACACACACACACACACACACACACACACACACACACACACACACACACACACACACACACCACAGTTTTCTCTGTCCATCCTATGCCGTGTGTGTGCTGCTTTCTCAGTCCCCCGACAGGTGCCACGGTCATGTGGCCGACACGTCACACTTCCAATCCCAAGGTCTGGGTTTGATCCTGTCTAGGCACCTATCTCCTCCACCCCCACTCCCCCTCCTCCTTGGTAGGTAAAGGGTGGGGAGGGGGGTGTTCCCATTTCCCAACTCAACACTGCTGACGTGTCATTTGTGAAAAAAATCCACTTTGTTTATACGTGGCCTCGACACGCATTTTGACGCTTGTGCGTCTGAAATGTATATGTGTGAATGAATGTGAGTTTATTTCACCAATAGGTAAATGTTCTTGTAAATCCACCCCTTCCAAACGGAGCTATCGCCTTTTTTTTTTTAACATAATTGGTGTGTGTGTTCTTAACGCTCGTTTATCTCAGTTCACACGCCAATCTCTACAGACGCAGACAAGAGGAAGAAAGACAGCGGGAGTTGGGCAGGCAGAGGCGGACAGAATGACGGCAAGAGAAAGATTAACTTGAAAGAGCAAGAGAGAGAGAGAGAGAAGAACAAAACAAAACAAAAGAAAAAAAAGAAAACAAAAAAAACAAAACAACCCCCTCTCCCATCGGAATTCAATTAAGGAAGCCTGACACAAAGCTAGCAACAATAGGAAGCAAATGTCAAAAGCCTGTGTTCGCGCGCAACGTAGATAGCGCGCGCAGCACGTGCGTCCTGTTTGTCGTCAATGGCGCCCTTTAATTAGGTCACGTCCTTCCAGCAAACTCACAGAACTGGGCGCGATTCACCCCCACAGACAGTGTGGAGTCGGTATGACCGCTGTTCCCCTTGTGCTGTCTGTGCACAGTTCTCGGTCATCAGATATTTTATATTCTGTGTCATTTGTTTAAAAGCGTTCCCATTTTTCTCCAAAGTGCGTGTGCACGATGTATTTGCCCACACTGTGCAGGCTGAGTTCTGCACTGTCCATATTTAGTAGGGGTGCATGCTTGGTGTTTGGGTGTTTCCATAAGCCATGGGAGACTTAACATACGACTTACAGGATCTTTAACGTGCATACCGGTTGTTGTGGTGTGTGTTTACATAGGAAGGGGGTCCAGGCACAAACAGGTCAGCACACAGACAGAAACATCCCCACCATCACCCACTGAACAGGCCAGCACACATGTTTATATGCAAGACAGAAACATCTCCACCATCACCCACTGAACAGGTCAGCACACATGTTTATCTGGACGACAGAAACATCTCCACCATCACCCACTGAACAGGTCAGCACACATGTTTATATACAAGACAGAAACATCCCCACCATCACCCACTGAACAGGTCAGCACACATGTTTATATACAAGACAGAAACATCCCCACCATCACCCACTGAACAGGTCAGCACACAGACAGCAACATCCCCACCATCACCCACTGAACAGGTCAGCATACATGTTTATATGCAAGACAGAAACATCTCCACCATCACCCACTGAACAGGTCAGCATACATGTTTATATGCAAGACAGAAACATCCCCACCATCATCCACTGAACAGGTCAGCACACATGTTTATATGCAAGACAGAAACATTTCCACCATCACCCACTGAACAGGTCAGCATACATGTTTATATGCAAGACAGAAACATCCCCACCATCACCCACTGAACAGGTCAGCACACAGACAGCAATATCCCCACCATCACCCACTGAACAGGTCAGCACACATGTTTATATGCAAGACAGCAACATCTCCACCATCACCCACTGAACAGGTCAGCACACAGACAGCAACATCTCCACCATCACCCACTGAACAGGTCAGCACACATGTTTATATACAAGACAGCAACATCTCCACCATCACCCACTGAACAGGTCAGCACACATCACCCACTGAACAGGTCAGCATACATGTTTATATACAAGACAGAAACATCTCCACCATCACCCATTGAACAGGTCAGCACACATGTTTATCTGGACGACAGCAACATCCCCACCATCACCCACTGAACAGGTCAGCACACATGTTTATATGCAAGACAGAAACTTCTCCACCATCACCCACTGAACAGGTCAGCACACATGTTTATCTGGACGACAGCAACATCCCCACCATCACCCACTGAACAGGTCAGCACACAGACAGCAACATCCCCACCATCACCCACTGAACAGGTCAGCACACATGTTTATATGCAAGACAGAAACATCCCCACCATCACCCACTGAACAGGTCAGCACACATGTTTATATGCAAGACAGAAACATCTCCACCATCACCCACTGAACACGTCAGCACACATGTTTATATGCAAGACAGAAACATCCCCACCATCACCCACTGAACAGGAAGTACACAGGCAGGACCGAACCCCCAACCTTCCCAATGGGGGAAGTCCAATCTCTTATTCACTTGACAACCACGCTCATCTGATCTAATTGTAATGCGAACTAAAACTAATCAATAAATTAATAAATAAATACATAAATAAACAGATAAGCAAATAATCAATAAATAAATACACAGATAAATAAATAAAATGTATTGACGACCAGTGCCAGTGTACACGCGTATTGTTGTCTTTCTTTCTGATGACCTGTTTGTACAACTTCCAGCCAGCATCGCCGTGCTGGCGCCAACACTGGCATTTTCTGTGATGTAGTTTACCAGCTTAGCTGTCTCAGGGATTTTGAACAGGGACACGATAAGATCAGTGCTAGGCTAATACCAGCTTCATCCCAAACCCTCACTCTTGGAACTGGATTTTCTGTATGAATGAACGGCCCATCCAAACGGCTAGGGCTACTGACAGGGACAGGACTAGGGCTACTGACAGGGACAGGACTGGGGCTACTGACAGGACAGGACTAGGGCTACTGACAGGGACAGGACTAGGGCTACTGACAGGGACAGGACTACTGACAGGGACAGGACTAGGTCTACTGACAGGGACAGGACTGGGGCTACTGACAGGACAGGACTAGGGCTACTGACAGGGACAGGACTAGGGCTACTGACAGGACAGGACTAGGGCTACTGACAGGGACAGGACTAGGGCTGCTGACAGGGACAGGGCTACTGACAGGGACAGGGCTACTGACAGGGACAGGACTAGGGCTACTGACAGGGACAGGACTAGGGCTACTGACAGGGACAGGGCTAGGGCTACTGACAGGGACAGGACTAGGGCTACTGACAGGGACAGGACTGGGGCTACTGACAGGACAGGACTAGGGCTACTGACAGGGACAGGACTGGGGCTACTGACAGGGACAGGGCTAGGGCTACTGACAGGGACAGGACTAGGGCTACTGACAGGGACAGGACTAGGGCTACTGACAGGGACAGGACTAGGGCTACTGACAGGGACAGGGCTACTGACAGGGACAGGGCTACTGACAGGGACAGGACTAGGGCTACTGACAGGGACAGGGCTACTGACAGGGACAGGGCTACTGACAGGGACAGGACTAGGGCTACTGACAGGGACAGGGCTACTGACAGGGACAGGGCTACTGACAGGGACAGGACTAGGGCTACTGACAGGACAGGACTAGGGCTACTGACAGGGACAGGGCTAGGGCTACTGACAGGGACAGGGCTAGGGCTACTGACAGGACAGGGCTAGGGCTACTGACAGGGACAGGGCTAGGGCTACTGACAGGGACAGGACTAGGGCTACTGACAGAGACAGAACTAGGACTACTGACAGGGACAGGGCTAGGGCTACTGACAGGGACAGGACTGGGGCTACTGACAGGGACAGGGCTACTGACAGGGACAGGGCTACTGACAGGGACAGGACTAGGGCTACTGACAGGGACAGGACTAGGGCTACTGACAGGGACAGGACTAGGGCTACTGACAGGGACAGGACTGGGGCTACTGACAGGACAGGACTAGGGCTACTGACAGGGACAGGACTAGGGCTACTGACAGGGACAGGACTAGGGCTACTGACAGGGACAGGACTAGGACTACTGACAGGGACAGGACTAGGGCTACTGACAGGGACAGGGCTAGGGCTACTGACAGGACTAGGGCTACTGACAGGGACAGGACTAGGGCTACTGACAGGGACAGGACTAGGGCTACTGACAGGGACAGGACTAGGGCTACTGACAGGGACAGGACTAGGACTACTGACAAGGACATGACTAGGGCTACTGACAGGGACAGGGCTACTGACAGGGACAGGACTAGGGCTACTGACAGGCACAGGACTAGGGCTACTGACAGGACAGGACTAGGGCTACTGACAGGGACAGGGCTACTGACAGGGACAGGACTAGGACTACTGACAGGGACAGGACTAGGGCTACTGACAGGGACAGGGCTACTGACAGGGACAGGGCTACTGACAGGGACAGGACTAGGGCTACTGACAGGGACATGACTAGGACTACTGACAGGGACAGGACTAGGGCTACTGACAGGGACAGGGCTACTGACAGGGACAGGACTAGGGCTACTGACAGGGACAGGGCTACTGACAGGGACAGGGCTACTGACAGGGACAGGACTAGGGCTACTGACAGGGACATGACTAGGGCTACTGACAGGGACAGGACTAGGGCTACTGACAGGGACAGGGCTACTGACAGGGACAGGACTAGGGCTACTGACAGGGACAGGACTAGGGCTACTGACAGGGACAGGACTAGGGCTACTGACAGGGACAGGGCTACTGACAGGGACAGGGCTACTGACAGGGACAGGGCTACTGACAGGGACAGGACTAGGGCTACTGACAGGGACATGACTAGGACTACTGACAGGGACAGGACTACTGACAGGGACAGGACTAGGACTACTGACAGGGACATGACTAGGACTACTGACAGGGACATGACTAGGGCTACTGACAGGGACAGGACTAGGGCTACTGACAGGGACAGGACTAGGGCTACTGACAGGGACAGGACTAGGACTACTGACAGGGACAGGACTAGGGCTACTGACAGGGACATGACTAGGGCTACTGACAGGGACAGGACTAGGGCTACTGACAGGGACAGGACTAGGGCTACTGACAGGGACAGGACTAGGACTACTGACAGGGACAGGACTAGGGCTACTGACAGGGACAGGACTAGGGCTACTGACAGGGACAGGACTAGGGCTACTGACAGGGACAGGACTAGGGCTACTGACAGGGACAGGACTAGGGCTACTGACAGGGACAGGACTAGGGCTACTGACAGGGACAGGACTAGGGCTACTGACAGGGACAGGACTAGGGCTACTGACAGGGACAGGACTAGGACTACTGACAGGGACAGGACTAGGGCTACTGACAGGGACAGGACTAGGGCTACTGACAGGGAGAGGGCCAGGGCTAGTGGCAGTGTTAGGGTTAACATGTTGAAAGTGCTGAGTGTAGTCCCGCTGTGTATTCATGCGCGGAATCTGCAGCAATGAGAGAGAACTCACCATCAGCAGGGGTGACTGCTGTACCCATTGGGGTGTCTAATATTTCATTATAAATATGTTCATAACTTTTTATGTTGTCTGTTTAATGATTCATCTTTGTATATGTTTATATGTGTAGTAACAAGGGCTGGCGATAAGACAGGTCCAGTTGGGACCTTTCGCTACAATCCTTGATTAATAAAGTGTTTTAAGTTGAAATTATGAAACTCTCTCCCTCGTCAGATATTTTTCCAGGTCCGAATACAATCAAAAATAAAAGTATGTTTGGCAGCAGTACCAGTGTACACGTGTGTTATTGTTTTGTTGTGACTGATTCACTTGTACAAACTTCCTGTCACAATCACTCTGCTCGTGCCAACCTTGGTCATTGGTGATGGTGCACTTTTGTTCCCTCACGAATTTTGCGTAAGAACACGACTTAGTCCTCTTATCCCACTGGACGAAGTAACAGGGAAACTTCAGTCTTTTCCTTACAATTTTGTATTTGATGTTGTTTGTGATCTTACATTCACGCTTGACAAAGGCCAGTTGGCCGACAGTTTGCGCCTGTCTTGTCTGGTTGTATTAAATACGCATCTGATTCTGTTTTCTGTTTCTGGTTCATGTAGCAACACGATATAATTGTGACGACGATGATGATGATGATGATGATGGTGGTGTGGTGATGTGGTGATGGTGTGGTGGTGGTGTGATGATGATGATGATGATGATGATGATGATGATGATGATGATTGGTGGTGGTGATGGTGATGGTGATTGGTGATGATGATGATGATGATGATGATGATGAGATGATGATGATGATGATGACGACGACGACACGACGACGACGACGACGACGATGATGTGATGATGATGATGTGATGATGATGATGATGAGATGATGATGATGATGATGATGATGATGATGATGATGATGATGATGATGATGGCGATGTGATGGTGTGATGATGATGAATGTGATGATGATGGTGATGATGGTGATAGTGATGATGATGATGTGATGATGATGACGACGACGACGATGATGATGATGATGATGATGATGATGATGATGATGATGATGATGATGATGATGATGATGATGACGATGTGATGGTGATGATGATGATAAATGTGATGATGATGGTGATGATGGTGATAGTGATGATGATGATGATGATGATGATGATGACGACGACGACGATGATGATGATGATGATGATGATGATGATGATGATGGTGATGGTGATGGCGATGTGATGGTGATGATGATGATGATGATGAATGTGATGATGATGGTGATGATGGTGATAGTGATGATGATGATGATGATGATAATAAAAATAGCAACAACAATGATGATGAAGATGATTATCATTAGTAGTAGGATGATTATCAGTAGTAGTAGTAGTAGTAGTTAGTAGAAGTAGTAGTAGTAAAAGTAGTAGTAGTAGTAGAATAGTAGTAGTAGTAGTAGTAGTCGAAGTAGTAGTAGTAGTAGTAGAAGTATAGTAGTAGTAGCAGTGGTAGTAGTAATAGTAATAGTAGTAGTAGTAGTAGTAGTAGTAGTATCATCATCATTATTTGTAGAGAACAGATAGAAAAAGAAAGAGAAAAGTGTTGTACAGAAGGACATGTGAAGCACCGCACAAACACATACACACAGACACAGACACACAGACACACACACACATACACACAAACATACATACACACAAACATATACACACATATACACACATACACACACACAAACATACACACACAAACATATACACATACACAAACATATACACACACAAACATATACACACACAAACATCATCATCATCATCATCAGTCCCGTAGTCTGGTTGACCGTTGGGGTACCACTGAAGATTTTGCAACCAACTTCCTCCACTCCTCACGGTCCTCAGCTTTCCGCAGAATGATATTCCATTCAAGGCCAGTCCACTCTCTGATATTGTCTTCCCATCTTTTTCTCTGTCTGCCTCTTCGTCTCCCTCCCTGAACTATTCCCTGCAAGACGGTCTTGGCCAGTCCAGATGATCGTGTGACGTGCCCGTACCACCTCAGTTTGCGTCTTTTCACTGAGGTCAGGAGGTCTTCATACGGCCCGATGGCGTTTTCGATTCGGGTTTTCACTTTCTTATTGGTTATATGATCTTTGTACGAGATACCAAGGAGTTTGCGGAAGCATCTCATCTCCATTGCCTGTATCCTTCTTTCAATGTCTGCTGTTATGGTCCATGTTTCGCATGCATACAAAAATATTGACATGACCAGGGAACGCATCAGTCTGATCTTGGAGCCGATTGCGATATTCTTGTCGTTCCAGATGACTTTTAGCTTGGTCATTGCAGCTGTGGTCTGGGCAATCCTGGAAAGTACCTCGGGCTTTGATCCTTCATCTGATACTATAGCTCCCAGATATTTAAATCTATGGACGGTCTCAAGTTTCTTGTTGTCTATGGTAATGTCAGTGCTGATGCCATTGGTATTATTTGTCATCAACTGGGTTTTCTCTGCACTGATCTGCATGCCATATGCTGTGGAGGCCTCATCAAGATGTTTTATCAAGCTGACTAGCTCTTGCTCTTGCCCAGCTAGTCCGTCAATGTCGTCGGCAAAACGCAAGTTTGTGATTGTTCTACCTCCGATGCTGACTGTTCCCTCGTGGTCTTCAAGTGCGTCAGCCATTATTCTCTCTAAGAAGATGTTAAAGAGAGTGGGGGAGAGCAGGCATCCTTGGCGTACTCCAACTGTGGTTCGGAACCATTCGCCTATGTTGTTGTCATGGTAGACTGCACTGGTCGCCTTTTCGTAGAGGCATTCTATGGTTCTGATCAGGTTGGCATTGATGTTGTACAGCCTCATGGTTGCCCACAAGGCTGCGTGCCAAACTGTTCGAATGCCTTCTTGAAGTCCACGAAGACGTGATAAAGGCCTTGCTGGTGTTGCAGGTATTTCTCACAGAGCAATCTGAGGTTGAAAATTTGCTCTGTGGTACTTCTTCCTGGTCTGAAACCTGCCTGCTCTTCTTTTATTATAATAATAATAATAATATATTAATAATATTTTAATATAATAATAATATATTTTACTTATATAGCGCAAAATCTTGATAAAATCAAATCTAAGCGCTGAGCGTATACATGCATACATACCTACATACATATGAGCGTATACATGCATACATACATGCTTACATACTTACATACATAAATCTAAGCTGAGCGTATACATGCATACATACATACATACATAAATCTAAGCGTATACATACATACATACATACATACATACGTACGCACATGCATACATAGGCGTATTATCTCCTCAGCTTGTGGCTTCAGTCTACTCAGAAGGATTTTTAGCATGACCTTACTTGGATGGCTGATCAGGCTGATGGTACGGTAGTTTTGGCATAGTTGTAGGTTGCCTTTCTTCGGGAGAGTGATGATCGGGGACTGGGTCCAAGGTGTTGGCCACTCACCTGTCCGCCAGATCTTATTGCAGATGATGAGTAACATATCTATCATGGCCTCTCCTCCTGCCTGGATCAGTTCTGAGGGAATGTTGTCCATTCCTGCCGACTTGCCTTTCTTCAATGATTTTACTGCAGCTTCAACTTCTTCTCGCACGATGGGGTAGCTGTCGTTGTTGGTTGGTGGAGGAACGTCTAGCACCGTGGGATCTCCTGTTGTTGTGTGTGTGTATAATTCGGAGCAGTACTCTGTCCACCTCTGCAGAATCTCTTGATCTTCTGTGAGACATTTCCCTGCTTTGTTCTGTATGGTAGTGGTTCTGCCTTGTTTTGAGCTTGCTAGTCCTTTCACAAGCTGGTAGGCTTTTTTGCTGTTATTTTTCTGCAGGTTTGCATCGATATCTTGGCATTGTTCTTCAATCCATGTTTCCTTTGCTTTCCTCATGCCTTCTTTAACTTGTTGGTTGGCTTTTCTGTATAGTTTAGCACCTTCATCCGTACTCTTCTTTTGCTTTAGTTCTCTGCGTTTGTCGCTCAGCTTTAGCACTTCTTCCATGACCCAGGGCATCTTTGTTGGTCGTTGTTTTCCAAGGATGTCGTTGGCTGCTTCGGTCACGGCAGTGTTGAAGTTGTTGATCAGAGTGTCTACTTCGGTGTCCACATTGTCAAGGACGAGGAGAGGAGCAAACTTCCCTCCTATCGTTGCTTGGAAGTTT
The DNA here is from genome assembly GCA_030674185.1 of Monoplex corrugatus. Classification (NCBI taxonomy): domain Eukaryota; kingdom Metazoa; phylum Mollusca; class Gastropoda; order Littorinimorpha; family Ranellidae; genus Monoplex; species Monoplex corrugatus. Next base: position 102,045,726 of record CM060310.1, on the reverse strand, counting down.
TCAAATATGTTGGGGTCTTTGAGCTTCTCAAGATTGAACTTAATTCTTATGTTGCCCTGTTTCTTCATCCTCTGGAGGCGGAGTTTGAAGGTCATCATTACAAGCTCATGATCGCTTCCAATGTCGGCTCCTGGAAAGCTCCTGGTCTTTGCGATGTTAACACTTGACTGGAAGCGTCTTTTAACCATGATGTAGTCGATATGACTGTGGTATTTTTCTCCTGGGCTGTGCCATGTCCAGCGTCTAGATGGTTTGTGTGGACCGAACGTGTTCACCACCTTCAGGTCGTTGTAACTGGCGAATTCTAGGAGCCCCAAACCTCTTTCGTTGGTCTCAGGGTTGCCGTATTGGCCACATATCCCTTTCCAGTTATTGTGTTCATCCTCTCCAATCTTCGCATTCCAGTCGCCCTGCACTATAATGGTGTCTTTCTTTGGCGTCTGATCTACGATTTCCTGCAGTTGATCATAGAAATCTTCGACAGCCTCGTCATCATAGTCAGTTGTTGGGGCATAAGCTTGGATGACGGTGATGTTAAAAGGTGAAGCCTTAAGCCGAATAGTAATGAGTCTGCTAGAGACTGGTCGGCATCCCATGATGGCATTCACAGTGTCTTTGTGAATGAGGAATCCAACTCCATGTTCATGTTTGTCTTCACTGCCACTGAAGTAGAGTTTGTGGCCTTCTGAGGTAGACGTTTCTCCGAGGTTTTTCCATCGTACCTCACAGAGCCCAAGGACGTTCCATCTGTATCTCTTCATTTCATGTGTTAGTTCTGCAACTTTTCCTGCTGCTCTCAGCGATCTCACATTCCAGGTGCCGATAGTAACATTTTTTCTTGTACGTAGGGATTTTGGTCCACCAGTCACATACTTTTCACCTCCGCCCTGATGGCCAGCGACGGAAGGCGCGGTCCTTGTTCCGGGCGACGACCGGGCCGGTATGGATTGAGTTGCGGTTGTAATCTTCATTTAGTGTGTCTTGGGCAATGTCGCACGGCGGAGCCCATCCCTGTCCATGCCAGACCACAGCCGACGTCCTCCATCTAGGTGGTTCGCCTTGGTCTTGAACACATAGCCGTTGAGTTCCTTGCGGAACTTCGTCCGCCTTGGCCGGTAACCTGCATCGTGGAGGTTATTCGCCCAGTGATGCAGTGTTAACATCACCCCCTCACATGGTTTGGCACGCCTGCTGAGGCGAGGTCCTGGGGTGTGGCGCTTGGAGCCAGCACGTGAGAGATTTAGAGGATGGACGAGGACCAGTGATGCCCGTCCATCCTACCAGGTAGAGTGCAGCAGCCAGACATCAAAGGTACTACCTCTATCCAGAGCCCCCTACACCCCACACACAAACATACACACACACAAACATATACACACACAAACATATACACACATACACAAACATATACACACATACACACACAAACATACACACACATACACACACATACACATACACACACAAACATACACACACATGCACACATACATATATACACACACAAACATATACACACATACACACACAAACATATACACACACACAAACATATACACACATACACACACAAACACATACGCACGCACGCACGCACGCACATATACACACATACAAACTCGCAAACACACACACATAAACATATACACACATACACACCCGCAAACAAACACACACAAACATATACACACATACACACACAAACACATACGCACACAAACATATACACACATACACACTCACGACATATACGCACCCACGCATGCACATATACACACATACACATTCACAAACACACACACACGCAAACATATACACACATAACACTCACAAACACACACACACGCAAACATATACACAATACACACTCACCAAACACACACACACACAACACACACACACACACACACACGAGCGCGCGCGCACACACACAGATACACACACATTCACGTATACACATACACAGAAGCGTGCACACACACATACAACACGCACACACACACACACACACACACACACACACAACACACACAACACACATACACATACATACATACATACATACATACAACGTACATACATACAACACACACACACACACACACAACACACACACACACAACACACACACACTACATACATACAACACACACACACACACACATACATACAACACACACACATACACATATATACATACAACACACACTCACATACATACAACACACACACATACATGCAGACACACACACACACAGACACACACACACACACACACACACACACGCACACACACACACACACACACACACACACACACACACACACACACACATCGAGGTGCTACGTGTACCTACCGGCAAGTGAAATCCGTAAAATACATATATATCTATATCTCTATCGATATATCTATGTCTGTATATCTACATCTGTAATTATTCTGTATGTATAGTCTTCAGATATAGATAGATAGATAGACAGACAGACAGACAGACAAGTAGATAGATAGATAGATAGATAGATAGATAGATAGATAGATAGATAGATATATAATAATAGATAGATAGATAGATAAATAGATAGATAGATAGATAAATATAGATAGATAGATGATAAAGATAGATAGATAGATAGATAGATAGATAGATAGACAAGAAGATAGATAGATAGATAAGATAGATAGAAGATAGATAGATAGATAGATAGATAGATAGATAGATAGATAGATAGATATCGTGGCTTTTTATTTCATGTGGAGGTGTTCACAACTACATGGCTGGAGGACTGTTTCAGTAAGGCCACTGGATCTCGTTGAATGGCCACGTCAGTCCGCCAGGTGTGTGTCATGCACATGTCATATTTGACATTAAGAGATGCCACCAGACACCATGACACGACTCATTTTAACCGTTCAGCATGCTATAAAACAACTCGTTCATCAATTCTTCTTTGTTGCATTTTGAGAACTGTAAACTTCCTTGCTACCCCCCCCCCCACCCCCCCACTGTGTCTTTGAGTCTTCATAAACAAACAAGACTCCGTCTCGTCTCTTCTGTCCTGTGTGCCATTGATTGTGTGTCCATAAACTCCACCAGCGACCCTGGCTTTAACGTAGACTTGATGTAGAAAGCTATTGATGGATCATTTTATTGTTATGCCCCGGGCCATAACCTTTCGCTATACACATCCGTCCCGACAAGCATCACAGTAAATGGCGGGAGTTGGAAAAGCACAAATTATACTGCCAGCAGGCCGACGTTCGCTTTACAACTCCATCTGAGTAAATAAGTAGCTGCAAGCTGCAGAGTAAACATCGCTTTGGCATCCCCGGGTTAATGCATGGCGGCATCTCATTTCACAATGTCAGCGGTAAACCCTTAGCCCCCCACCCCACCACACCACCACCACACCACAACCACCACCATCCCCTTTAATATAACCATCTTACAGCCGGTGATCCCTCTTCCCCCCCCCCCCCCCCCGCCCCCTACCCCTCATCTCCAGAGGGACTTCAATGAAACAGGGAATTATCATCTAGAACTAATGGCGCATTTTCCCGGACTTCCCCGGCTGAAGAGCGGTGCTAGAGGGGAGAGAAGAACGACCCGTAAGTATAAATCAGGAGAGAAATGTTTAAATTGCGGAACACATTTCCACCCCCGGTTTTAAAGCGTACAGCGCGTTGCTTACGCTCCCAGCCCGCCCAAGAGAAGGAGCGTCAGGTCCATAGAGTTACCTGATCTTCGCAGACTCTTTGACGCCGGAGGCCAGGTTTGGTGGGGCCAGAAAGAGGGCAGCAGATCTATCTGGCTTTTTGTCTTTCTCTCTTTTTTTACTCCCTCCTTCTTCCTCTCCGTTCCACTCCCCCTACCCAGGTCCTCCCCCCCCCCCTCTCATCTGAAAGTGGAGAATTATTACGTTTGGTGTCCATTACGACCTGTAATTGTGCGAGATGTTCTGGAGGGCTGGCATGCAGGTACGGATGTTAAAAGGTGAGTTGAGAAGGAAAAGGGCGCTAGGGGATCATTAGATCCGGGCACTTGAGGCATTCTGTGCGTGAACCAGTTGGGTTGTTTGTCAGATAACCATCTTTGTGTTTACATCTTCACAAACTACAGCAGGCCTGAAACCGGCATCCGTTTGTCTTACGGAAAGGGGGAGAGGGGAGAGGGTGGGTAACAGGGAAAGGCTCACACTCGCGGGTGGGGTGGGGTGGGGGAGGCAGTGAGAAGATAAAGAATCCACTGAGCATGATTCGATTGTGTTTTCAAAAGTCAAGATTTCTTTCCTTCAAAGCCGTCATTATGGACGGAGAATGTCATCAACAACACAACGAAACAAACCAAACAGACCAGGAGAAGACACGACAAACACAGTCAGCAACATAGAAGGCAGATGGAATTCTGCAAATTAAACGGTTGTGACAAATAATTTATAGAGAGCATTGTAATGATATGGAGAACAGAAGTCTGTTTACAACATCAGCCATCCCGTGTCAGATGTTTTTGTCATCTGTGTCAGATGTATTGTGATCTGTGTAAGTTGTCAGATGTGATCTGTGTAAGTTGTCAGATGTATTGTGATCTGTGTAAGTTGTCAGATGTGATCTGTGTAAGTTGTCAGATGTGATCTGTGTAAGTTGTCAGATGTGATCTGTGTAAGTTGTCAGATGTATTGTGATCTGTGTAAGTTGTCAGATGTGATCTGTGTAAGTTGTCAGATGTATTGTGATCTGTGTAAGTTGTCAGATGTATTGTGATCTGTGTAAGTTGTCAGATGTGATCTGTGCAAGTTGTCAGATGTGATCTGTGTAAGTTGTCAGATGTATTGTGATCTGTGTAAGTTGTCAGATGTATTGTGATCTGTGTCAGATGTATTGTGATCTGTGTAAGTTGTCAGATGTGATCTGTGTAAGATGTCAGATGTGATCTGTGTAAGATGTCAGATGTGATCTGTGTAAGATGTCAGATGTGATCTGTGTAAGTTGTCAGATGTGATCTGTGTAAGTTGTCAGATGTGATCTGTGTCAGTTGTCAGATGTGATCTGTGTAAGATGTCAGATGTGATCTGTGTCAGATGTATTGTGATCTGTGTAAGTTGTCAGATGTGATCTGTGTAAGTTGTCAGATGTGATCTGTGTAAGTTGTCAGATGTGATCTGTGTAAGACGTCAGATGTGATCTGTGTAAGTTGTCAGATGTGATCTGTGTAAGTTGTCAGATGTGATCTGTGTAAGTTGTCAGATGTGATCTGTGTCAGATGTATGTGTGATCTGTGTAAGTTGTCAGATGTGATCTGTGTAAGTTGTCAGATGTGATCTGTGTCAGATGTATGTGTGTGATCTGTGTAAGTTGTCAGATGTGATCTGTGTAAGTTGTCAGATGTGATCTGTGTAAGTTGTCAGATGTGATCTGTGTAAGTGTCAGATGTGATCTGTGTCAGATGTATGTGTGTGATCTGTGTAAGTTGTCAGATGTGATCTGTGTAAGTTGTCAGATGTGATCTGTGTAAGATGTCAGATGTGATCTGTGTAAGTTGTCAATGTGATCTGTGTAAGATGTCAGATGTGATCTGTGTAAGTTGTCAGATGTGATCTGTGTCAGATGTAATGTGATCTGTGTAAGTTGTCAGATGTGATCTGTGTAAGTTGTCAGATGTGATCTGTGTAAGTTGTCAGATGTCAGATGTGATCTGTGTAAGTTGTCAGATGTGATCTGTGTAAGATGTCAGATGTGATCTGTGTAAGTTGTCAGATGTGATCTGTGTAAAATGTCAGATGTCAGATGTGATCTGTGTAAGTTGTCAGATGTCAGATGTGATCTGTGTAACTTGTCAGATGTGATCTGTGTAAGTTGTCAGATGTATGTGTGATCTGTGTAAGTTGTCAGATGTGATCTGTGTAACTTGTCAGATGTGATCTGTGTAAGATGTCAGATGTATGTGTGATCTGTGTAAGATGTCAGATGTATGTGTGATCTGTGTAAGATGTCAGATGTATGTGTGATCTGTGTAAGATGTCAGATGTGATCTGTGTAAGTTGTCAGATGTGATCTGTGTAAGATGTCAGATGTATGTGTGATCTGTGTAAGTTGTCAGATGTGATCTGTGTAAGTTGTCAGATGTGATCTGTGTAAGTTGTCAGATGTGATCTGTGTATGATGTCAGATGTCAGATGTGATCGTGTAATTTGTCAGATGTGATCTGTGTAAGTTGTCAGATGTGATCTGTGTAAGTTGTCAGATGTGATCTGTGTAAGTTGTCAGATGTGATCTGTGTAAGTTGTCAGATGTGATCTGTGTAAGTTGTCAGATGTATTGTGATCTGTGTAAGTTGTCAGATGTGATCTGTGTAAGTTGTCAGATGTGATCTGTGTAAGTTGTCAGATGTATTGTGATCTGTGTAAGTTGTCAGATGTGATCTGTGTGTAAGTTGTCAGATGTGATCTGTGTAAGTTGTCACATGTGATCTGTGTAAGTTGTCAGATGTGATCTGTGTAAGACGTCAGATGTGATCTGTGTAAGTTGTCAGATGTGATCTGTGTAAGTTGTCAGATGTGATCTGTGTAAGTTGTCAGATGTGATCTGTGTCAGATGTATGTGTGATCTGTGTAAGTTGTCAGATGTGATCTGTGTAAGTTGTCAGATGTGATCTGTGTCAGATGTATGTGTGTGATCTGTGTAAGTTGTCAGATGTGATCTGTGTAAGTTGTCAGATGTGATCTGTGTAAGTTGTCAGATGTGATCTGTGTAAGTGTCAGATGTGATCTGTGTCAGATGTATGTGTGTGATCTGTGTAAGTTGTCAGATGTGATCTGTGTAAGTTGTCAGATGTGATCTGTGTAAGATGTCAGATGTGATCTGTGTAAGTTGTCAGATGTGATCTGTGTAAGATGTCAGATGTGATCTGTGTAAGTTGTCAGATGTGATCTGTGTAAGTTGTCAGATGTCAGATGTGATCTGTGTAAGTTGTCAGATGTCAGATGTGATCTGTGTAAGTTCTCAGATGTCAGATGTGATCTGTGTAAGTTGTCAGATGTGATCTGTGTAAGATGTCAGATGTGATCTGTGTAAGTTGTCAGATGTGATCTGTGTAAGATGTCAATGTCAGATGTGATCTGTGTAAGTTGTCAGATGTCAGATGTGATCTGTGTAAGTTGTCAGATGTGATCTGTGTAAGTTGTCAGATGTGATCTGTGTAAGTTGTCAGATGTGATCTGTGTAAGTTGTCAGATGTCAGATGTGATCTGTGTAAGTTGTCAGATGTCAGATGTGATCTGTGTAAGTTGTCAGATGTGATCTGTGTAAGTTGTCAGATGTGATCTGTGTAAGTTGTCAGATGTGATCTGTGTAAGTTGTCAGATGTGATCTGTGTAAGATGTCAGATGTCAGATGTGATCTGTGTAAGTTGTCAGATGTGATCTGTGTAAGATGTCAGATGTGATCTGTGTAAGTTGTCAGATGTGATCTGTGTAAGTTGTCAGATGTGATCTGTGTCAGATGTCAGATGTGATCTGTGTAAGTTGTCAGATGTGATCTGTGTAAGTTGTCAGATGTGATCTGTGTAAGTTGTCAGATGTGATCTGTGTAAGATGTCAGATGTGATCTGTGTAAGTTGTCAGATGTGATCTGTGTAAGATGTCAGATGTCAGATGTGATCTGTGTAAGTTGTCAGATGTGATCTGTGTAAGATGTCAGATGTGATCTGTGTAAGTTGTCAGATGTGATCTGTGTAAGTTGTCAGATGTGATCTGTGTAAGATGTCAGATGTCAGATGTGATCTGTGTAAGTTGTCAGATGTGATCTGTGTAAGATGTCAGATGTGATCTGTGTAAGTTGTCAGATGTGATCTGTGTAAGTTGTCAGATGTATTGTGATCTGTGTAAGTTGTCAGATGTGATCTGTGTAAGTTGTCAGATGTGATCTGTGTAAGTTGTCAGATGTATTGTGATCTGTGTAAGTTGTCAGATGTGATCTGTGTCAGATGTCAGATGTGATCTGTGTAAGTTGTCAGATGTGATCTGTGTAAGATGTCAGATGTGATCTGTGTAAGATGTCAGATGTGATCTGTGCAAGATGTCAGATGTGATCTGTGTAAGATGTCAGATGTGATCTGTGTAAGATGTCAGATGTATTTGTGATCTGTGTAAGATGTCAGATGTGATCTGTGTGTGATCTGTGTAAGATGTCAGATGTGATCTGTGTAAGATGTCAGATGTGATCTCTGTAAGATGTCAGATGTGATCTTTGTAAGATGTCAGATGTGATCTGTGTAAGATGTCAGATGTATTTGTGATCTGTGTAAGATGTCAGATGTATTTGTGATCTGTGTAAGATGTCAGATGTATTTGTGATCTGTGTAAGATGTCAGATGTGATCTGTGTAAGATGTCAGATGTGATCTGTGTAAGATGTCAGATGTATTTGTGATCTGTGTAAGTTGTCAGATGTGATCTGTGTAAGTTGTCAGATGTATTGTGATCTGTGTAAGTTGTCAGATGTGATCTGTGTCAGATGTCAGATGTGATCTGTGTAAGTTTGTCAGATGTGATCTGTGTAAGTTGTCAGATGTTATCTGTGTAAGTTGTCAGATGTGATCTGTGTAAGTTGTCAGATGTGATCTGTGTAAGTTGTCAGATGTGATCTGTGTAAGTTGTCAGATGTGATCTGTGTAAGATGTCAGATGTATGTGTGATCTGTGTAAGTTGTCAGATGTGATCTGTGTAAGATGTCAGATGTATGTGTGATCTGTGTAAGTTGTCAGATGTGATCTGTGTAAGTTGTCAGATGTGATCTGTGTAAGTTGTCAGATGTGATCTGTGTAAGTTGTCAGATGTATGTGTGATCTATGTAAGTTGTCAGATGTGATCTGTGTAAGTTGTCAGATGTGATCTGTGTAAGTTGTCAGATGTGATCTGTGTAAGTTGTCAGATGTGATCTGTGTAAGTTGTCAGATGTGATCTGTGTAAGTTGTCAGATGTGATCTGTGTAAGATGTCAGATGTATGTGTGATCTGTGTAAGTTGTCAGATGTGATCTGTGTAAGTTGTCAGATGTGATCTGTGTAAGTTGTCAGATGTGATCTGTGTAAGTTGTCAGATGTATGTGTGATCTGTGTAAGTTGTCAGATGTGATCTGTGTAAGTTGTCAGATGTATTTGTGATCTGTGTAAGTTGTCAGATGTATGTGTGATCTGTGTAAGTTGTCAGATGTGATCTGTGTAAGATGTCAGATGTATGTGTGATCTGTGTAAGATGTCAGATGTGATCTGTGTAAGTTGTCAGATGTATGTGTGTGATCTGTGTAAGATGTCAGATGTGATCTGTGTAAGATGTCAGATGTGATCTGTGTAAGATGTCAGATGTGATCTGTGTAAGATGTCAGATGTGATCTGTGTAAGATGTCAGATGTATTTGTGATCTGTGTAATATGTCAGATGTATTTGTGATCTGTGTAAGATGTCAGATGTATTTGTGATCTGTGTAAGATGTATTTGTGATCTGTGTAAGATGTCAGATGTATTTGTGATCTGTATCAGATGTATGTGATCTGTGTTAGATGTCAGATGTATGTGTGTGATCTGTGTCAGATCATGGAACTCAGAAGAAATCAAAACACGTATCATATGATCATGATGGAGTTGTATTGTGTATAGACACAGTGTGGTAGGACCGTAGGCCTCCTACTGTACGCTATAATAACATATCCTGCTGTCTGTCAGGCCCGAGAGAATTATACCTTGAATTCGCTTGAATTCAAATCACAGAAATGGAAAAAAATCGAAAGAGAAATAGAAGTCTGCCTTGTTGAATTTAGAGTTCACTATTTAGATAACAAACATGACAATCACATAAATATAGCAGTAATCGACGTTAAACAGCTACGAGAAGATGTAGACTGTAGCTATTTCATGTGATGTAGACTGTAGCCTATTTCATGTGATGTAGACTTAACCTATTTCATGTGATGTAGACTCTATTTCATGTGATGTAGACTGTAGCCTATTTCATGTGATGTAGACTGTAGCCTATTTCATGTGATGTAGACTGTAGCCTATTTCATGAGATGTAGACTGTAGCCTATTTCATGAGATGTAGACTGTAGCCTATTTCATGTGATGTAGACTGTAGCCTATTTCATGTGATGTAGACTGTAGCCTATTTCATGTGATGTAGACTGTAGCCTATTTCATGAGATGTAGACTGTAGCCTATTTCATGAGATGTAGACTGTAGCCTATTTCATGTGATGTAGACTGTAGCCTATTTCATGTGATGTAGACTGTAGCCTATTTCATGTGATGTAGACTGTAGCCTATTTCATGTGATGTAGACTGTAGCCTATTTCATGAGATGTAGACTGTAGCCTATTTCATGAGATGTAGACTGTAGCCTATTTCATGTGATGTAGACTGTAGCCTATTTCATGAGATGTAGACTGTAGCCTATTTCATGAGATGTAGACTGTAGCCTATTTCATGTGATGTAGACTGTAGCCTATTTCATGTGATGTAGACTGTAGCCTATTTCATGTGATGTAGACTGTAGCCTATTTCATGTGATGTAGACTGTAGCCTATTTCATGTGATGTAGATGATGAAACGTCAGATTTGTACCTGTCATGTTGATTCTTACAGTTGTATACAATGATACGAACAGACCCAACAAAAACATCATGGCCTTGTGATAATAACAATATCATGTTGTAACCAGTCTGTGGCCTAGTGGTTAGCCCAACATACTGCCTACAGGGAGGTTGGGTGTTCAAATCTTTACAGTCCTGTCAAAATGATTGTGTGGTTTTCTTGTTGTTGTTGTTGGTTTTTGTTTGTTTGTTTTGTTTTGTTTGTATGTGTGTGTTTTCTGTTTGTTTGTTTGTTTTGTATTTTTGTTGTTGTTGTTGTTTTTTGGGGGGAGGCAGAGTTTATTATGGACTCATTAGGAAGCCTGGGACCACACAGTCGTAGTTTTCATCCACTTCATGTTGCCGGCATGGAGGATGTCGCTCAAATCGCTCCTTGTCGAGACCACAGGTATAATTCTCTCGGTCTGACAGACAGCAGGATATTTATTATAGCGTACAGTAGGAGCCTACGGTCCTACCACACTGTGTCTATACACAATACAACTCCATCATGATCATCATCACCATTGTCATGTCTACCACACTGTGTCTATACACTTACAACTCTATAGCATCATGATCATCATCACCATTGTCATGTCTACCACACTGTGTCTATACACAATACAACTCTATAGCATCATGATCATCATCACCATTGTCATGTCTACCACACTGTGTCTATACACTGTACAACTCTATAGCATCATGATCATCATCACCATTGTCATGTCTACCACACTGTGTCTATACACAATACAACTCTATAGCATCATGATCATCATCACCATTGTCATGTCTACCACACTGTGTCTATACACAATACAACTCTATAGCATCATGATCATCATCACCATTGTCATGTCTACCACACTGTGTCTATACACAATACAACTCTATAGCATCATGATCATCATCACCATTGTCATGTCTACCACACTGTGTCTATACACAATACAACTCTATAGCATCATGATCATCATCACCATTGTCATGTCTACCACACTGTGTCTATACACATACAACTCTATAGCATCATGATCATCATCACCATTGTCATGTCTACCACACTGTGTCTATACACAATACAACTCTATAGCATCATGATCATCATCACCATTGTCATGTCTACCACACTGTGTCTATACACTACAACTCTATAGCATCATGATCATCATCACCATGTCATGTCTACCACACTGTGTCTATACACAATACAACTCTATAGCATCATGATCATCATCACCATTGTCATGTCTACCACACTGTGTCTATACACATGTACAACTCTATAGCATCATGATCATCATCACCATTGTCAGTCTACCACACTGTGTCTATACACTATACAACTCTATAGCATCATGATCATCATCACCATTGTCATGTCTACCACACTGTGTCTATACACAATACAACTCTATAGCATCATCATCATCATCACCATTGTCATGTTTGATCCTACCATGGCGATAATTTCCCCTGATTTTGTGGCCATTAACAAAACAAAAACAATAGAACAGCAAAACAATGATGTTTGATGTTCAGATAAACAAATGACACAAACATTGCCTGCATTAAAACACAATGATGTTTGATGTTCAGATAAACAAATGACACAAACATTGCCTGCATTAAAACACAATGATGTTTGATGTTCAGATAAACAACTGACACAAACATTGCCTGCATTAAAACACAATGATGTTTGATGTTCAGATAAACAACTGACACAAACATTGCCTGCATTAAAAAACAAACGTTTAGTTTCTTAAGTGACAACGATGTCTACTGACAAGTGGATGGTGATCAGTTGAGTGTCAAGAATAAGCGCACGGTAAAGTTTCACTTAGCGCACGTTAAGGACACCAAGGCAACAATACAGTTGTTCCTGGCAATATTGTATGAAAGGTTCACTGTCATGGGTAAACCAAAATATACGCATACAGGACAGCAAAAACAAAAAAGAAAATATGTGGCGCTTTGCTGTGGCGATGGGCTCTATCCGGGAAGAGCAATCCGCATTTTACAACTAAAATCCAAGAAATCCTTTTTCAAAAATAATGCAAGTGAAATTACTGCACAGAAGAAGTCATACTGCTCTGGACTATCTTATTTATTTATTTGTTTATTTATTTATTTTATTTATTTATTTATTTACCTTTTTTTTTTTATTCATTTACTTATTTATGTATTTGTTCATGTATTTATTCATTCGTTATTTATTTATTTATTTACTTATTTATTTATCTATTTGTTTATTTGTTTCTTTGTTTCTTTGTTTGTTTATTTATATATTTTTCATTGATGAAGTATGTAGGCCTACGTATTTTTTAGTTCAATTACCACTGTACTTCAGAAAGCAGGAAGATGGCAACAGAAAGGGCAGGGAGCAAACCCCATGTCTTTTGTCACATTCAAGAAATGGTCTGTAAACACCTTAACTACTTACAACCAGTCGCCGTGGTGTAGTGGTTAGTGCAACGGACTGCCGACTGGAAGGTTGTGGGTTCGAATCCCCATCAGTCCCTTCAAAAATCATTGTGGGATTTTTCGGTTCTAACCGGCTCCTACCCAGAGTTGGGCGTGCTATGGGCTTCATTGGGAAGACTGGATCACACAGTCAAGTCTCATCCACTTCATGGCTGCATCATTGAGGGTGTTACTCAAATCTTCTGACCAGCACCGCCGGTATCTCTCGGGCCTGTTTGTCGTCAGGATATATTATGATAGTAAGCGTAGAGTACAGCCCTGTCATGCAGTCTTAATCCTGGATAGAACTCCACAGCATTATGATTATCATCCTCATCGGCATCATCATCATCGCATTGTAAAAAACTGTTCCAGCTTCTGTGGCCATTAAAGTGGCGTAGAAAATGGGATGAAAAAAAAGTGAGCACAAAAGTAACCTCCCTGAGTGCAATGATCTTAAAAAATGACGACTTAGACACAACCTCAGAATTAAAGAAACTAATTTATCAACATATGGTATGGTAGACATGGCCATATAAACTATGTTATCAACATATGGTATGGTAGGCATGGCCATATAAACTATGTTATCAACACATGTTATGGTAGGTATGGCCATATAAACTATGTTATCAACATATGGTATGGTAGGTATGGCCATATAAACTATGTTATCAACATATGGTATGGTAGGTATGGCCATATAAACTGTTATCAACATATGGTATGGTAGGTATGGCCATATAAACTATGTTATCAACATATGGTATGGTAGGCATGGCCATATAAACTATGTTATCAACATATGGTATGGTAGGTATGGCCATATAAACTATGTTATCAACATATGGTATGGTATGCATGGCCATATAAACTATGTTATCAACACATGTTATGGTAGGTATGGCCATATAAACT
>CM060310.1:102019221-102021721 GCA_030674185.1 Monoplex corrugatus | reverse complement strand
ACAGGCAGACAGACAGACAGACAGACAGGCAGACAGACAGGCAGACAGACAGGCAGACAGGCAGACAGACAGGCAGGCAGGCAGACAAACAGACAGACAGACAGGCAGACAGACAGGCAGACAGGCAGGCAGACAGGCAGACAGACAGACAGACAGACAGACTGACAGACACACAGGCAGACAGACAGGCAGACAGACAGACAGACAGACAGGCAGGCAGACAGGCAGGCAGGCAGACAGACAGGCAGACAGACAGACAGGCAGGCAGGCAGACAGACAGACAGGCAGGCAAGCAGGCAGACAGGCAGACAGACAGACAGACAGACAGGCAGACAGACAGGCAGACAGACAGGCAGACAGGCAGACAGACAGGCAGGCAGACAGACAGACAGACAGGCAGACAGGCAGGCAGACAGGCAGACAGGCAGACAGACAGGCAGACAGACAGGCAGACAGACAGACAGACTCATCTACACAGCTGCATGCGCACTAGGAAGCTAGCGACGCCGACTATTATAGTTTCAGTGTAGAATTTTAGCAAGAAAATAATATTGTAAATTTTTCTGGATGGATCGTTTTTAACAGTGGTTGTGTAAGGCAGCTGGGAAGTTCATATCAGAGCACCAGAAAACTGGAAGCTGGCCTTCAACTGGTCGATGGACTGACAACATTGCGAAATAGACAGCTTGCAGAGATCCATGCTTCGGTAAACAGCCGACAGAATTGGAGGAATGAGGTAAACAATTCTTAAGGGCGGTGTCCCAATCACTCTTCGCAGATTTAACGTAAAAGACAAAGAAGGAGAAGAAGAAGAAGAAGAAGAAAAAGAGGAGGAAGAGGAGGAGGAGGAAGACGACGACGAAGAAGAAACGTGCTTATAAGTTGTTTTGTACCCTGTTGAAGATCAAAGGGTAAACACGGTAGGCAGGTGTCTTGTTTATTATCATGACGACACGGTAGGTAGGTGTCTTGTTTATTATCATGAGAACACGGTAGGCAGGTGTCTTGTTTATTATCATGACGACACGGTAGGCAGGTGTCTTGTTTATTATCATGATGACACGGTAGGCAGGTGTCTTGTTTATTATCATGAGAACACGGTAGGCAGGTGTCTTGTTTATTATCATGACGACACGGTAGGCAGGTGTCTTGTTTATTATCATGATGACACGGTAGGCAGGTGTCTTGTTTATTATCATGACGACACGGTAGGCAGGTGTCTTGTTTATTATCATGACAACACGGTAGGCAGGTGTCTTGTTTATTATCATGATGACACGGTAGGCAGGTGTCTTGTTTATTATCATGACAACACGGTAGGCAGGTGTCTTGTTTATTATCATGACAACACGGTAGGCAGGTGTCTTGTTTATTATCATGACAACACGGTAGGCAGGTGTCTTGTTTATTATCATGATGACACGGTAGGCAGGTGTCTTGTTTATTATCATGATGACACGGTAGGCAGGTGTCTTGTTTATTATCATGAGAACACGGTAGGCAGGTGTCTTGTTTATTATCATGACGACACGGTAGGCAGGTGTCTTGTTTATTATCATGATGACACGGTAGGCAGGTGTCTTGTTTATTATCATGACGACACGGTAGGCAGGTGTCTTGTTTATTATCATGACAACACGGTAGGCAGGTGTCTTGTTTATTATCATGATGACACGGTAGGCAGGTGTCTTGTTTATTATCATGACAACACGGTAGGCAGGTGTCTTGTTTATTATCATGACAACACGGTAGGCAGGTGTCTTGTTTATTATCATGACAACACGGTAGGCAGGTGTCTTGTTTATTATCATGATGACACGGTAGGTAGGTGTCTTGTTTATTATCATGACGACACGGTAGGCAGGTGTCTTGTTTATTATCATGATGACACGGTAGGCAGGTGTCTTGTTTATTATCATGATGACACGGTAGGCAGGTGTCTTGTTTATTATCATGACGACACGGTAGGCAGGTGTCTTGTTTATTATCATGATGACACGGTAGGCAGGTGTCTTGTTTATTATCATGATGACACGGTAGGCAGGTGTCTTGTTTATTATCATGATGACACGGTAGGCAGGTGTCTTGTTTATTATCATGATGACACGGTAGGCAGGTGTCTTGTTTGTTATCATGACAACACGGTAGGCAGGTGTCTTGTTTATTATCATGAGAACACGGCAGGCAGGTGTCTTGTTTATTATCATGACAACACGGTAGGCAGGTGTCTTGTTTATTATCATGATGACACGGTAGGTAGGTGTCTTGTTTATTATCATGACAACACGGTAGGCAGGTGTCTTGTTTGTTATCATGACGACACGGTAGGCAGGTGTCTTGTTTATTATCATGATGACACGGTAGGTAGGTGTCTTGTTTATTATCATGACAACACGGTAGGCAGGTGTCTTGTTTATTATCATGACGACACGGTAGGCAGGTGTCTTGTTTATTATCATGACAACACGGTAGGCAGGTGTCTTGTTTATTATCATGACAA
>CM060310.1:101999221-102014221 GCA_030674185.1 Monoplex corrugatus | reverse complement strand
ACATTACTTATGGTATTATCACAGCCGTTCTACTGGGCTTTCTGTGAACATTACTTATGGTATTATCACAGCTGTTCTACTGGGCTTTCTGTGAACATTACTTATGGTATTATCACAGCCGTTCTACTGGGCTTTCTGTGAACATTACTTATGGTATTATCACAGCTGTTCTACTGGGCTTTCTGTTATATGTACATTACTTATGGTATTATCACAGCTGTTCTACTGGGCTTCCTGTGAACATTACTTATGGTATTATCACAGCTGTTCTACTGGCTTTCTGTTATATGTACATTACTTATGGTATTATCACAGCTGTTCTACTGGGCTTTCTGTTAATGTACATTTACTTATGGTATTATCACAGCTGTTCTACTGGGCTTTCTGTTATATGTTCATTACTTATGGTATTATCACAGCTGTTCTACTGGCTTTCTGTGAACATTACTTATGGTATTATCACAGCTGTTCTACTGGGCTTTCTGTTATATGTACATTACTTATGGTATTATCACAGCTGTTCTACTGGGCTTTCTGTGAACATTACTTATGGTATTATCACAGCTGTTCTACTGGTCTTTCTGTGAACATTACTTATGGTATTATCACAGCTGTTCTACTGGGCTTTCTGTGAACATTACTTATGGTATTATCACAGCTGTTCTACTGGGCTTCCTGTTATATGTACATTACTTATGGTATTGTCACAGCTGTTCTACTGGGCTTTCTGTTATATGAACATTACTTATGGTATTGTCACAGCTGTTCTACTGGCTTTCTGTTATATGTACATTACTTATGGTATTGTCACACTATGCAGTGACTGACATGTTTAGATAGTTATGTTTCATAGAAATGAAGTTTATCTTATATTCTAATTAGCGTAAATCTTGACCCCTTTTTACTCTCATATTAAAAATACGTGAATGTTTTAAAAACTGAATGTAAATTTGCCATGAATTATCATCTGATATTTCCTGGTTAAGATTTTCACTACTTCACTTTTTCAGTAATTGTGTGGGCATTTGCATTTACGCATATACACCTTCTTTCGTCCTTCTGTATGTCTCAAGTTTCCATCAATCCTTTGTAGAAATGCCAAACTATCGAAAACTTACCAAGCTCCAAATGATAAAAGCAAAGTATTTTTCGTTTTCATAATCTTGGTTTCGGTAACTTTTGAAATTGTGAAAAGACGGTAAAAGTTTGTTTCAGGTTGTCGAGGTGACGTCTCCAGTGTCGGAATACATTTCACGTGCCATGACGTCATAGATGCCATGACGTGGATACCATTCCAAACGATCAGTGTGTAAGCCCTATACGTGTGCACAAGCCCTATACGTGTGCACAAGCCCTATACGTGTGCACAAGCCCTATACGTGTGCACAAGCCCTATACGTGTGCACAAGCCCTATACGTGTGCACAAGCCCTATATGTGTGCACAAGCCCTATACGTGTGCACAAGCCCTATATGTGTGCACAAGCCCTATATGTGTGCACAAGCCCTATTGTGTGCACAAGCCCTATACGTGTGCACAAGCCCTATACGTGTGCACAAGCCCTATACGTGTGCACAAGCCCTATACGTGTGCACAAGCCCTATACGTGTGCACAAGCCCTATATGTATGCACAAGCCCTATACGTGTGCACAAGCCCTATACGTGTGCACAAGCCCTATACGTGTGCACAAGCCCTGTACGTGTGCACAAGCCCTATACGTGTGCACAAGCCCTGTACGTGTGCACAAGCCCTATACGTGTGCACAAGCCCTATACGTGTGCACAAGCCCTATACGTGTGCACAAGCCCTATACGTGTGCTCAAGCCCTGTACGTGTGCTCAAGCCCTGTACGTGTGCACAAGCCCTATACGTGTGCACAAGCCCTATACGTGTGCACAAGCCCTATACGTGTGCACAAGCCCTATACGTGTGCACAAGCCCTATACGTGTGCACAAGCCCTATACGTATGCACAAGCCCTATACGTGTGCACAAGCCCTATACGTATGCACAAGCCCTATACGTGTGCACAAGCCCTATACGTGTACACAAGCCCTGTACGTGTACACAAGCCCTGTACGTGTGCACAAGCCCTATACGTGTACACAAGCCCTATACGTGTACACAAGCCCTATACGTGTACACAAGCCCTGTACGTGTACACAAGCCCTATACGTGTACACAAGCCCTGTACGTGTGCACAAGCCCTATACGTGTGCACAAGCCCTGTACGTGTGCACAAGCCCTGTACGTGTGCACAAGCCCTATACGTGTGCACAAGCCCTATACGTGTGCACAAGCCCTGTACGTGTGCACAAGCCCTATACGTGTGCACAAGCCCTATACGTGTACACAAGCCCTATACGTGTGCACAAGCCCTATACGTGTGCACAAGCCCTATACGTGTACACAAGCCCTACGCCCGGTAAGGGTTTGGGAGGACGGAAGAGGGAGAGGGAAAAAGAGGTGGCACTGTTAGTAATAATTAATTTAATTACAATATTTATATAGCGCAAAATCTTGATAAAATCAAATCTAAGCGCTGAAGCAGACACACACGCAAGCACGCACGCACGCACGCACGCACACGCACGCACGCACACACACACACACACACACACACACACACATCCACACACACGCATGGCTATAAATGGGGAGAAAGAATAAAAGCAATAAAAGCAAGAATAAAAGCAATGGAAAATTATAGAGAGCATAGCATATACAATTATATATTATAACCATGTGATTCCCTCCGAGCGGAGACAGGCTGCAGAGGGGGGGGGGGGGGGGTTGAGTGAGGTTAGGATTTTATGCGGAGGAGAAAAGGTGAGTTTTGAGAGCGGACTTGAAGGAGACAAAAGTAGGTTGCTGACGGACTGAGAGAGGAAGTTTGTTCCAGGAGAGTGGACCAGAAACAGAGAAGGCTCGTGGACCATAGGTATTGAGCTTAGTGCGTGGAAAGCGAAAAGTCAGAGGATCAGAGGCAGAGCGGAGGGTACGTGAGGGAACATAGATCTCAAGTAGGCTTGACAGGTAATCGGGGGCTGCGTTATTGAGGCTTTTGTAGCACATGGTGTCTAGTTTGTACTGTATGCGCTTTGATACAGGGAGCCAGTGAAGTTGTGCCAGAAGAGGAGATATGTGGTCAGCTTTTTTCTTTTTGAGTACAAGGCGTACAGCATTGTTTTGAATGCGCTGTAGGATGTGAATGGTGGAGGCAGGAAGACCAGACAGGAGTGAATTGCAATAGTCAATGCGAGACATTATGAAGGAGAGAACGAGTTTTGCAGTTGTTTCGACAGAGAGATACTTCCTGATCAGCCTTATACGATGGAGATGATAGTAGCAGGATCTGGCAGTTTGAGAAACAAAGTTGTTCATGGAGAGGGATTTGCACCTGGCTGTGGGTGTGTGTTATCGGGAAAGGTGTGTGGCCGTGGTGAGGTCCATGGGCTGTGTGCTGTGTTGCCTGAAACCTGATACAAATTTGTTTCACTTGACTGCTAAGTGGCCTGTGCTCTGATAGCACCACACCACGTAACGTGAACCCCACTCCTCCCTTCCCCACCCCATCCCTTCACCTGCCCCCCTCCCCCTGTTGCCTCCTGCCCTAAAACAAAACGAAACACACACACACACACACACACACACACACACACACACACACACACACACACTCACACACGCACACCCACACACACACACACACACACACACACACACACACACACACACACACACACACACACACACACACACACACACACAGGTGTGCTAATACAATTTCTTCTCTTTTTTTTCATGTTTGTCTTTTATATTGATAATAAACATCCAACGTGAACAGACACTGTGATAACGATAGCACGACCACAAACTAACACAGGGCCTGTTAGCCACAGTGTTGTAAGCCCACGTGTTACAGCGCCCTGCTCTTACTGCAGGGGTTGGGGTTTGAGCCATCAGGTGGACACTGTTTCTTGTTTGTTTGTTGTTGTTTGAACAAGACTGAGGCAGCCGAGATGTGGTTTCTAAGAAGAATGTTAAGAGTTTCATGGACAGCAAAGAAAACAAACGAGACAGTCTTGATGGAGGCAGACAGAAGAAGATCATTCATAAGAAAGATTAGGAAAAGACAGGCAACATTTATAGGCCATTTTATGAGGAAAGGGGAATTAGAGCGCCTGGTCACAAAAGGAAAGCTGGAGGGAAAGAGAGAACCAGGTAGACCCAGGGAAAAAATATTGGACGGACTTGCAGAGTGGCTAAGGACAGAGAAGGTGGAAGGTGTGCTTACGGCAACAAGGGATAGAAACATATGGAGGGCCATGATCGCCAGCACCATGTGGCAAGACACTTGATGATGATGATGATGATTGTTGTTGTTGTTGTTGTTGTTGTTGTTGTTTTGTTTGTTTTGTTTTGTTTTTTGGGGCTGGTTGGTTCTTTTGATAGAGCCGTGGACTCAAAATCTGATATCTTGAGCTCAGTCCCATTCTGCAACTGGCCTGTTGGCTGTCCATATTAATTTATGTTTGTGTCCATCATTATAACGGTGTGTTGTGTCTATCATTATAACGGTGTTTGTGTCCATCATTATAGCGGTGTTTGTGTCCATCATTATGGTGGTGTTTGTGTCCATCATTATGTCGGCTCAATGTTTCAGAGGTCCCTTGTCCAGCCATCCCTTTCAAAACCTTGCCAATGTGTAGGGTGTTGTGTTCGTTCAGGGAATCTGCCGGATAAATGCTGGTGGGTTTCAGTAGAGCGCATATGGAATTGTCCAAGTGCGATGAATTCCTCTTGAACAAACTGCAAACTCCATCAAACAGCATTTTATAAACACGTTATGGTGTAAGCTTACACAGTTAAAGCTAATCGTCAAATGAAGATTGAATGTATGTCATGAGGATGGTCAGTCTGTCCATAGAGAATCACTGCTGTGTGGTTGTACCATTCTGTGCGTGTTGAACTGCTGCAGACACAAACAAAGAACACAAAGTTGTTATAAAGCTACATCACGGACATGGAATCAGAGTTCGTTTGTTGGGGATTTTTGTTTGTTTCGTTTGTTTTATTTCACAGCTAGCTGTAGGCTTTAAGCCTATGTCATGTGTTATGGGGGTTTTCACACTAGCTGTAGGCTTTTAGCCTATGTCATGTGTTATGTTTTTCTTTCACACTAGCTGTAGGCTTTTAGCCTATGTCATGTGTTATGTTTTTATTTCACACTAGCTGTAGGCTTTTAGCCTATGTCATGTGTTATGTTTTTATTTCACACTAGCTGTAGGCTTTTAGCCTATGTCATGTGTTGTTTTATTTCACACTAGCTGTAGGCTTTTAGCCTATGTCATGTGTTGTTTTATTTCACACTAGCTGTAGGCTTTAGCCTATGTCATGTGTTGTTTTATTTCACACTAGCTGTAGGCTTTTAGCCTATGTCATGTGTTATGTTTTTCTTTCACACTAGCTGTAGGCTTTTAGCCTATGTCATGTGTTATGTTTTTATTTCACACTAGCTGTAGGCTTTTAGCCTATGTCATGTGTTATGTTTTTATTTCACACTAGCTGTAGGCTTTTAGCCTATGTCATGTGTTTGTTTTATTTCACACTAGCTGAAGGCTTTTAGCCTATGTCATGTGTTGTTTTATTTCACACTAGCTGTAGGCTTTTAGCCTATGTCATGTGTTATGTTTTTATTTCACACTAGCTGTAGGCTTTTAGCCTATGTCATGTGTTATGTTTTTCTTTCACACTAGCTGTAGGCTTTTAGCCTATGTCATGTGTTATGTTTTTATTTCACACTAGCTGTAGGCTTTTAGCCTATGTCATGTGTTGTTTTATTTCACACTAGCTGTAGGCTTTAAGCCTATGTCATGTGTTGTTTTATTTCACACTAGCTGTAGGCTTTTAGCCTATGTCATGTGTTATGTTTTTATTTCACACTAGCTGTAGGCTTTTAGCCTATGTCATGTGTTGTTTTATTTCACACTAGCTGTAGGCTTTAAGCCTATGTCATGTGTTGTGTTTTATTTCACACTAGCTGTAGGCTTTTAGCCTATGTCATGTGTTATGTTTTTATTTCACACTAGCTGTAGGCTTTTAGCCTATGTCATGTGTTGTTTTATTTCACACTAGCTGTAGGCTTTAAGCCTATGTCATGGGTTGTGTTTTATTTCACAGCTAGCTGTAGGCTTTAAGCCTATGTCGTGGGTTATGTTTTATTTCACACTAGCTGTAGGCTTTTAGCCTATGTCATGTGTTATGTTTTTATTTCACACTAGCTGTAGGCTTTTAGCCTATGTCATGTGTTGTTTTATTTCACACTAGCTGTAGGCTTTAAGCCTATGTCATGGGTTATGTTTTATTTCACAGCTAGCTGTAGGCTTTTAGGTCTATGTTATGGTTATGTTTTATTTCACACTAGCTGTAGGCTTTAAGCCTATGTTATGGGTTATGTTTTATTTCACAGCTAGCTGTAGGCTTTTAGGTCTATGTTATGGGTTATGTTTTATTTCACAGCTAGCTGTAGGCTTTTAGGTCTATGTCATGGGTTATGTTTTATTTCACAGCTAGCTGTAGGCTTTTAGGTCTGTTATGGGTTATTTTTTATTTCACAGCTAGCTGTAGGCTTTTAGGTCTATGTCATGTGTTATGTTTTATTTCACAGCTAGCTGTAGGCTTTTAGGTCTATGTTATGGGTTATGTTTTATTTCACAGCTAGCTGTAGGCTTTTAGGTCTATGTCATGGGTTATGTTTTATTTCACAGCTAGCTGTAGGCTTTTAGGTCTATGTTATGGGTTATGTTTTATTTCACAGCTAGTTGTAGGCTTTAAGCCTATGTCATGGGTTGTTTTAAGTACAGACTTAAGCCTCCATCGTCAATTGCTGTTTTAGTAAAAATGTGAATAATACCAGGTAATCATTCATTTCAGCATGTCGGCAACAATCACCCATCCACCCTCTTCATATAAAACATAGTGAGAACTGTCTTTGCCAGGTGCCTACTAGTTTGCTATTAAAAAAAATAATGAATAAATAACTCCCTTCCCATCACCCACCCCCCACCCCGCCAAACAAACAAAGACAATTAACGAACAAAACAAAACAAAAAACAAAAATAAAGTTGAGACGGATTAGACTTGTGCAAGATATCACTGCAGCCTTAAAGCCTCGAGATCAGCAGTTAACTGAGGGATGGACCTGACGGCCCGAGGTCTTCCAGCCAATAATGTTGTCCCTAAAGTTTCAGGGTTAGGGTTAGGAATGACGGTTAGTGTTAGGGTTAGGAATGACGGTTAGTGTTAGGGTTAGGAATGACGGTTAGCGTTAGGGTTGGGGTAAGTTTAGGACTTTGGAGTGCACTCAAGAAGGAAACAACACATTCGTATAATTTCATATACATTCACCCCAATATACCAGTAATTACGTGGTAGGCTCTTTGACTCTGGCGCTAAGCCCTATGTACGGGCAAGGTCTTGAAATGGACGGAGGAAGAAGGACGTATAAAACAGTAAGCTGACACCACCAGAATGATGGAAACATTAAGATGGGCAGTCAACAGGCCAGTGGACCTATCAAACACTAAGCTGACACCACCAGAATGATGGAAACATTAAGATGGGCAATCAATGCCAGTGACCCAGTTGGATAACTCAACGTGAAAACATAAATGCCACAGAGTGAACTAACCAGCAGAAGTGAAATGGAAAGCAATTAAGCATGAAGAGGCAGTCAACAGACCGGTTTATAAATAGCGGCTGGGATTGATCTCGAGACACAGATGATGAGTACATGACTCTGTCAAAAGAGCCAACAAGTCCGTCCTTAAAAACTGTGACCTGTCTAAGGGTCAAACCCACGACCCAGAGTTGTCAGCATGGGTCTAACCACAGAGTTAATGGGGTCACTTTAAACTGTGGCCCCATCCAGGCTTAAGTATATCTTTGTGTATCTTCTCCCAGAACTTCGTGAAGAGTCATTTGGTCGCCCCACTAAAGAAATTCACAAGTGTGACTGCTCGCGTTCAAGCAAACAGGAACCAGAAAAAAAACACGAAAAAAGAATTAGAACGCGTATTTAATACAACCAGACAAGACAGGCGCAAATTTTCGACCAACTGGCCTTTGTCAAGCGTAGACGTAAGATCGCAAACAAACAAACACCAAATACAAACACAAATAAAAAATCAGGAGAAAAAGACAAACTTCCCTGCTGCTTCGTCCAGTGGGAGAAAAGGATTAAAATCCTAATTTTTGTATTTGGTGTTTGTTCGTTTGTGATCTTACGTCTACGCTTGACAAAGGCCAGTTGGCCGAAAAATTGCGTGTTTGTTGTCGCCCCATTACAGAACTGTCGGTTGTGTGCCAAAGCTTGGATCTCCTCAAATGGTTTCTCTGTTCATTCTGCACTGTTGTCAGTCCATCGGGTTGTTTTTTTTTATGTCTTGTCCTCCGTCTGTCTCCCTCAACCCTGTACTGGAGAGTTTATTTAGCAAGGTCATTGACGTTTTGTATCACCATGCTAACCTAGTTTTCTAACTGAAGTCAGTAAATCTTCATATGGTCCTGTGTGCTGCTTGATGCTTTGGTGCACTTGTTCATTGGTGATATGATCTGTGTCTCACCTGTCTCACCTGTCGGCGTCACCGGGAACAGTGTTGGCCGCTGCACATGATGTCCTCACAAGTTGCCTCCAGCACTCTCGATCTTGGCTAAGTCTGACCACCTCCTGGAGTTTCTTGCCACTGATGTTTGTGATGTTTCTAGCAAGTGATGCAGGTGGCCGTCCTCTGTTTCTCTTTCCTTCCACTTTACCTTGGAGGACAGTGGACATCAAGTCTGTTCTCTCATTACGGATTGCGTGTCCAACATATTTCAGTTTCCTCCGTTGTATGAGTACTAGGAGCTTGCGTGTAGTACCCAACTCATTCAGTATGCTTTCATTTGAGCGCCTATCCGTCCATTTGACCCTCAGCAGTCTTCGGTAAAACCACAGCTCTGCTGCTTCCACTCGTCTTTCATCCTCTTTCTTCATTGTCCATGCCTCGCAGCCGTATAACATCACTGGCCAGACAAGACATTTTAAGAGTTTTATCTTAAGGTCTGCTGTTATGCTGTGGTCTTTCCAAATATTGTTCAATTGAACCATACTGTTCTTGGCCATTCCAATTCTCATCTTTATGTCTTTTGAGCATGTTCCATCGTGTGTCTTGACTGAACCTAAATATCTAAAGTCCTTGACATTTTCTAGAGGGACTTGGTTTAGCATGATCTGGTCCTGTCTAGTGTTATATTTGCCTGCAACATGCATAACCTTTGTCTTCTTTGAATTTAAGTCCAGCCCAGCTGCCTTTCCAACCCGGTCTACCCTGTTCAGGATCCTCCTAGAGCCTGTAATGTTGTCTGCCAGTAATCCTGTGTCATCTGCGTAGCGTAAATTTGACAGGTTTCTACCACCAATATTTACTCCCATGTCTTCTATGTCTGCTTCTCTCATAATATGTTCAGTGTATATGCTGAAGAGATGTGGAGACAGGATGCAACCTTGCCTTACCCCTTTAGTGATGTTAAAAAATTTGCAGTTTTGATTATTCCATCTGATTGTTGCTTTTTGATCATTATATAATGAAGCTATGAGGGAAACCAGATGTCTTGGAAAACCCATTTTGATCATGAAGTGGAAAAGACTTTGGTGAATCACGCTATCAAACGCTTTGCTGTAGTCAATGAAAACGATGAACATCTCTTGGTCTGTGTTTCTAATCTTTTCTATCAATATCTGGAGTACAAACAGCATATCTATTGTTCCCCTGTTTTTCCTATAGCCTGCCTGACAGTCGGATAGCTCTTCCTCTACTTTTGGCTTTAACCTGTTTAAAATTATTATCAGCAGTATTTTACTGGCATGACTGATCAGTGCAATTGTTCTATAATTGTTGCAGTCTTTGACATTTCCACTCTTATGTAACATGACAAATTCTTGGAGCTTCCAGTCTGTAGGCCATTGACAAGTCTTCCATATCTTGCAGCATAAGTGATGCATTACTTTGAGTCCACCATCACCTGAGTGTTTCAACAACTCTCCAGGAATATTGTCAAGACCAGGAGACTTTCTGCATTTTAGATCTTTAATGGCAGATTCAACTTCGCTGAGCAGAGGTTCAGGTTCCGTATCTCCAGGGGTCAATTCCAAATTTGGCTCTAAATTATTTTCATGGCTGTCAGGCTTGCCAAAAAGTGATGTGCCATATTCGTTCCACCTATCCAAGACATCATCTGGTTCAGTCAGAGTGTGACCATCCTTGTTGTTGATGCATTGGTTTGTTGCTTTGAAATTTGTTTTTTTCACTTTTTTTATTTGTTTGAAGAGCTCCCTCGACTTTCTGTTTTCGTTGTGTTCATTGATTTTACTGCATTCTTGTGCCAGCCAATTTGCTTTGTCTCTTCTGACTTTACTTTTTATTTCCCTTTTCAGTGCTGAGTATTTTTCCCGCTCTCCCTGCTTTCGAGCTTGACTTTTCTTTTCTGCCAGATCTATCACTTCCTGACTTATGTAGGGCTTAGCTTTTTTCCTTTTCTCTTCTTTTCCTAGTTTTTCTTCAGAGATTTTGGTCAATGTGTTTTTTATGTCTGTCCAGATTTCATCAGGATATGAGTCATTTTCATCCCAAACTTCAAGTAACTTTAAGAAACGATTACTTGTTTCTATACTAAATTCTAACGCCTGCTCAGGGTTTTCTAATTTTGATATGTCGAACTTTGGCGTCGATTTGGTTTTAGGCTTCTTCAACATTTTCATTCTTAATTTGGTTGTCACAAGAATGTGATCCGTGTCGCAGTCTGTTCCAGGCTTTGTTTTTGCATTGAGGACAGTTGATTTCCAGGATCTGTCAATGATAATATAATCAATCTGATTACGACACCTGTCTCCTGGAGAGATCCATGTGTATCTTCTGCGCAGTGGTTGTTGGAAGAAAGTATTTGTGATGTTCATCTCATTTGCCTGACAAACAGAGCCAGCATGTCACCTCTCTCATTTCGTTCTCCTAAACCATATGGTCCTATTCCACATTCTGTGTCAGCCCCCTCTCCAACTTTAGCGTTGAAGTCACCCATCACAATGCATATTTCCTTTTTGGGGATTTTGTCTCTGATAGTTTGGAGGTCATTGTAAAAATTTTCTATTTCTTCTTCTGAGCTAGTGGATGTTGGAGCATAGGCTTGAACTATGTTCAAAACAGCATATTTGGTATTTATTTTGACAGTGAGAAATCTGTCATTAATTGGATTATAGCTTTTCAGAGCTCCAGCATGCTTTTTGTCCAGCACAATTGCTACTCCTCTTGAGCCACCTTTTTCATTTCCACTATATACAACTGTATGCTCTCCTACAGTAAAAAGTCCCTGCCCACTCCATCTAACCTCACAGAGCCCTGTTATGTTCATCTTGCTCCTTTCTAATTCTTTGACTAGTAGGTAGAGCTTTCCTAATTCTAACATAGTCTGTACATTCCATGTCCCTATATTCAAATCCTTTTTTTGCATTTTTTTCTTTTTGTGATTTTGCATTTTTGAGGAGTTTCTACATGTCCGCTTCCAATAACCTCCTATAATCCAATTAATGACAGATTTCTCACTGTCAAAATGATCTGTGTATCTGATGTTTATTGGTGATGTGATCTGTGTATCTGATGTTCACTGGTAATATGATCTGTGTATCTGATGTTCATCGGTGATATGATCAGTGTATCTGATGTTCATTGGTGATATGATCAGTGTATCTGATGTTCATTGGTGATATGATCAGTGTATCTGATGTTCATTGGTAATATGATCTGTGTATCTGATGTTCATTGGTGATATGATCTGTGTATCTGATGTTTAATATCTCACACCTCATTTCCATGGCTTCGATTCGTCTTTCCTTATCGCTAGTCAGTCCATGTCCCTAGTTAGTCCATGTCCCTAGTCAGTCCATGTCCCTAGTCAGTCCATGGCCCTAGTTAGTCCATGTCCCTAGTCAGTCCATGTCCCTAGTTAGTCCATGTCCCTAGTTAGTCCATTCCCTAGTTAGTCCATGTCCCTAGTCAGTCCATGTCCCTAGTCAGTCCTGTCCCTAGTCAGTCCATGTCCCTAGTCAGTCCATGTCCCTAGTTAGTCCATTCCCTAGTTAGTCCATGTCCCTAGTCAGTCCATGTCCCTAGTCAGTCCATGTCCCTAGTTAGTCCATGTCCCTAGTCAGTCCATGTCCCTAGTTAGTCCATTTCCCTAGTCAGTCCATGTCCCTAGTCAGTCCATGTCCCTAGTTAGTCCATGTCCCTAGTTAGTCCATGTCCCTAGTCAGTCCATGTTCCTAGTCAGTCCATGTCCCTAGTTAGTCCATGTCCCTAGTTAGTCCATGTCCCTAGTCAGTCCATGTCCCTAGTTAGTCCATGTCCCTAGTTAGTCCATGTCCCTAGTTAGTCCATGTCCCTAGTCAGTCCATGTCCCTAGTTAGTCCATGTGGCTAGTCAGTCCATGTCCCTAGTTAGTCCATGTCCCTAGTTAGTCCATGTCCCACAAGATGGAATATATGAGAGCGCGTAAGATCATGATCTTGTGTTTCATGGAGATGCTCTTGTCCTTCCATACAGGTTTCATGGCCATAGATTCACCAGGAGGTCGTAGATACACATGTGATCACACAGACCTGAGGGAGAGCAAGCCTGGTGGACAGCGGTAAGCTTCAGCACTGAAACCTTTTAAAAACATTATATTTTTTTAGGTTTTAGTTTTAGGGTTTGATTTTATCTTTTCAAGACAACTTCTTAGCGCTCGGAATAAATCCCATATACATTGATGCTAGGTGGATGGACAAGATCCCATATACATTGATGCTAGGTGGATGGACAAGATCCCATATACATTGATGCTAGGTGGATGGACAAGATCCCATATACATTGATGCTAGGTGGATGGACAAGATCCCATATACATTGATGCTAGGTGGATGGACAAGATCCCATATACATTGATGCTAGGTGGATGGACAAGATCCCATATACATTGATGCTAGGTGGATGGACAAGATCCCATATACATTGATGCTAGGTGGATGGACAAGATCCCATATACATTGATGCTAGGTGGATGGACAAGATCCCATATACATTGTTAGCATAAACCATCGGTCAGTGCATAAGCCCTACATGTACATGTGGGCAAGGTCCCGTGATCCTACCTAGTGTATGTGTACAATGGCTGCCTTTGTTTCCATCTGTCGTTGAAACAACTGCTTGGTGCACTATCAAGAAAGGAAACAATGTATGAACCAAAAACAGTGGTGACAGTAATATGAAGATATTACCTCCCT
Source organism: Monoplex corrugatus (assembly GCA_030674185.1). Classification (NCBI taxonomy): domain Eukaryota; kingdom Metazoa; phylum Mollusca; class Gastropoda; order Littorinimorpha; family Ranellidae; genus Monoplex; species Monoplex corrugatus. The sequence goes on along the minus strand of CM060310.1, from coordinate 102,000,866 downwards.
TGTGAAGACATTACCTCCCCTGATCTGTCCCACAGTCCCACTCACCTGGGGTCACCAAGGTGAACTCGCGGCAATGACGTGGTGTGTCAAGGTCAAGGGTCAAAATGCACGCAGGAGACATGTCGCCCCAGCGCGGGTCGCCGGTGACATTTAAAAGGCCGTAAAGATAGTGGCGCCCCCACACTGGCTGGCGCTTATCTCCCTTGGCTGCCGGTGACTGGGGCGCGCCCGGTGAATTGTGGGATGTCCCAAAACCTACCACCGCCTTCTGAACACCGACATAATGATCTGCCCTTTCTTCTTCTTCTCATTGTGTGTTCAGGAATAGCCACGCCAAAGGCAATGGGGTTTGTTTTATTTCGTTTTGTCTTCTTTTGTTTTGTTTTGTCTTCTTTTGTTTTGTTTTGTTGTTTCTTTTTGTTTGTAGCGTTCTCTTTTCTTCAGGTGTTGCCCACGCTTTGCAGGCGGTACATTGCAGCACAGTCTGCAGACTTCGTTTTGGGCCAGCAGACATTGTGGGTGTGTTCATGTTTCCCTAAACCACCGGACACTGACTTGACTTACAGGATCTTTAACGTGCATATTAACATTCTGCGTGCGTACACACATGATATGGGTTTAGGCATTACCAACACAGCACACATGATATGGGTTTAGGCATTACCAACACAGCACACATGATATGGGTTTAGGCGTGACCAACACTGCACACATGATATGGGTTTAGGCGTGACCAACACTGCACACATGATATGGGTTTAGGCATTACCAACACAGCACACATGATATGGGTTTAGGCGTGACCAACACTGCACACATGATATGGGTTTAGGCGTGACCAACACTGCACACATGATATGGGTTTTAGGCGTGACCAACACTGCACACATGATATGGGTTTAGGCATGACCAACACTTTACAGCACACATGATATGGATTTAGGCATTACCAACACTGCACACATGATATGGATTTAGGCATGACCAACACAGCACACATGATATGGGTTTTGGCATTACCAACACTGTACAGCACACATGATATGGGTTTAGGCATTACCAACACAGCACACATGATATGGGTTTTGGCATTACCAACACTGTACAGCACACATGATATGGGTTTAGGCATGACCAACACTGCACACATGATATGGGTTTAGGCATTACCAACACTGCACACATGATATGGGTTTAGGCATTACCAACACTGCACACATGATATGGGTTTAGGCATTACCAACACAGCACACATGATATGGGTTTAGGCATTACCAACACTGCACACATGATATGGGTTTAGGCATGACCAACACAGCACACATGATATGGGTTTAGGCATTACCAACACAGCACACATGATATGGGTTTTGGCATTACCAACACTGCACACATGATATGGGTTTAGGCATTACCAACACAGCACACATGATATGGGTTTAGGCATGACCAACACTGCACACATGATATGGGTTTAGGCATTACCAACACTGCACACATGATATGGGTTTAGGCATTACCAACACAGCACACACGTTGACCTGGGACATTGGAAACAATCTCCGTTTCTTTTTTATTTCATTATTGCACTCGGGGAAGTTACCATTTTCTACGCCACTTTTATGGCCACAGAAGCTGAAATAGT
>CM060310.1:101994221-101996721 GCA_030674185.1 Monoplex corrugatus | reverse complement strand
GATAGATAGATATATAGATAGATAGATACATAGATAGATACATAATACATAGATAGATAGATACATCATACATAGATAGATACATACATACATACATACATACATACATAATAGATAGATAGATAGATACTGATAGATAGATAGATAGATGATAGATAGATAGATAGATAGATAGATAGATAGATAGATAGATACTTTTGGAAATAAAGTTTCAAATTCAGTATCTCTCTCTCTCTCTCTCTCTCTCTCTCTGTCTCTCTCTCTCTCTCTTTCTTTCTCTCTCTCTTTACAATATATGTATACTTACGAAACATTTGAAATACTCAATACTGTTGTGTCATAGGCTTTAATTTAAATTACAAGAATCTCATGTTTTTGTGTGGAGAATGACGTGTTTGTGTGAAATACAAAAATTGAATGTATTTATTTTCTAAGCTGTAAAATGTATCCAGTTTCGTGTGTCACGTGTTTTATCCCCTTCACGAAAGATCCCGAGCATTTATTGAATAAAATCCGTGTTCGGATTCTCTCTTAACAATATTGTATGCATGATATGCAAGAAGACGCAGACAGGCAGAGCCGACCGAGAAGAAAAAGAATATTTCATCGGATAATTCAGACAAAATTGTTGTTGGTATTCTACGAAGTTTGGTCTGAGCGTTCGTCTGAGTCTGCTAGTGGAGAGAAGAGAATGACGTAAGTGACTCCATGATGCTTCATTAGCATAGCCCGTGATGTCATGATTGACCACTTTAGTCGCGCTTCCCTCCCCTGGTGCGGGCTGATGAGCCTGCGATTAGCCTATGATATGTAATTGTCCTGACGGCAAGGCACTGCCCCCCTGGCCTGGCTGTCTACCCTAATGATGGACAAATAAACACCGCACCGTCCCCTTGAGAGGTCTTGCCGCGCGATCCCTATCTTATGCATATTCATAACACCCTGAAGGGAGGTAAGCCGGTGGAGGTTTGGCATTGTGAAGATGATTGCCCCTTAAACTACTGGCATTCCGTTTGACGCTGGCCATGTAAACTGCCGCAAGAAGATAGAGATGGCCAGATTCCCATCGGCGCCACTGTTTAGAGAAGGGAGAAAGGAATGAAAGATGGCTGGACAGGCAGCTGATGGATGCCTGATATTTATTGATAATTGCGGTCGGCAGTAATTGAACTCAAGATCATGGAGTGGGTTGAGATTAATACGAAGATAACCTGTTGCATTACGGAATCCAAATCAGTTACTACCGCCCAGCCTTCAAGCAGTTTACGTTGTGTCACATTATGACATTGAACAGTTCACAGTTACTACCGCCCAGCCTTCAAGCAATGTACGTTGTGACACGTTATGACATTGAACAGTTCACAGTGACTTACCGCCCAGCCTTCAAGCAATGTACGTTATGTCACGTTATGACATTGAACAGTTCACAGTGACTACCACCCAGCCTTCAAGCAATGTACGTTGTGTCATGTTATGACATTGAACAGTTCACTTTTAGTGTTGTTTAAAGCTTGAAGTTGTTCCAGACTAAGAATGAATCTCATAGCAAGACATCATGTGTACAAGTCATGGTTTCCATGTATCACTAGACTAAGTCTACATGTCACCATGTTTACAAGTCATGGTTTCACCACCCAGTCTACGTGTCACCATGTTTACAAGTCATGGTTTCACCACACAGTCTACGTGTCATGTTTACAAGTCATGGTTTCACCACACAGTCTACGTGTCATGTTTACAAGTCATGGTTTCACCACACAGTCTACGTGTCATGTTTACAAGTCATGGTTTCACCACACAGTCTATATGTCACCATGTTTACAAGTCATGGTTTCACCACACAGTCTACATGACACCATGTTTACAAGTCATGGTTTCACCACCCAGCCTACATGTCACCATGTCTGTATATCATTGTTTCTATTCGTCGCCCGATCTATATGTCACAGTTTGTGTGTATCACCGTGTCTATATGCAATAATCAAACAATTAAAAGTAACAGTAATAATAATAGTAACAATAACAATGATGATGATGATACAATAATAATATGATAACAATGTCAATGGCAGATGTGATGCGTCTAGTGTGTCGGCTAGTGACTGCATGCTTGTCACCTCTCACTTTCAGCCTGCACCACTGGTTAGCACTGCTGCTTGCAGCTATGCCAAAAGGAGAGCAGAATGCTTAAGTCTCTCCCTGTCAGCACATAGCCTCTCCATCAGCAAGCCCTACTTTATGCATCCTCGTGGCTACATGTGGTAACTGAGTACCTCACGGACTCAGGCTAAATCTCGAGGGACTCGGAGGAGGTCTGACCCCCAGACGTGCGGCATGCAGGCCCACCGGCGTGTGGATACGCCCTGGTGCCCACGAACCAGACCCCCAAGCTATAGGTAAATAGCTCCACTGCCTTGTGGACATCTCGGGAGAGGATAAGGCTAAGGGAGTTAATCCTGAAAAAATCACCCTACTGCCTTGTAGGTTGTCGTGGGAACGA
>CM060310.1:101979221-101991721 GCA_030674185.1 Monoplex corrugatus | reverse complement strand
ATGTCTGAGAGCTTGGAAAGTCTGTGGTTGATGTGAGCAACTTGAAAACATCCACCAATATCATATTAGGTCTTCAAACATCCATTAATAACATGTTACAACTTAAAACATCCATCAATAACATATTACAGCTTCAAACATCCATCAATGATATATTACAGCTTCAACATCCATCAGTATATATTACAGCTTCAAACATCCATCAGTAATATATTACAGCTTCAAACATCATCAGTAATATATTACAGCTTCAAACATCATCAGTAATATATTACAGCTTCAAACATCCATCAGTAATATATTACAGCTTCAAACATCCATCAGTAATATATTACAGCTTCAAACATCCATCAGTAATATATTACAGCTTCAAACATCCATCAATGATATATTACAGCTTCAAACATCCATCAGTAATATATTACAGCTTCAAACATCCATCAGTAATATATTACAGCTTCAAACATCCATCAGTAATATATTACAGCTTCAAACATCCATCAGTAATATATTACAGCTTCAAACATCCATCAGTAATATATTACAGCTTCAAACATCCATCAATATATATTACAGCTTCAAACATCCATCAATGATATATTACAGCTTCAAACATCCATCAATGAAATATTACAGCTTCAAACATCCATCAATGAAATATTACAGCTTCAAACATCCATCAACAACATATTACAGCTTCAAACATCCATCAATGAAATACTACAGCTTCAAACATCCATCAATAACATATTACAGCTTCAAACATCCATCAATGAAATATTACAGCTTCAAACATCCATCAATAACATATTACAGTTCAAACATCCATCAATATATATTACAGCTTCAAACATCCATCAATACATATTACAGCTTCAAACATCCATCAATATCATACTGCAGCTTCAAACATCCATCAATAACATATTACAGCTTCAAACATCCATCAATAACATATTACAGCTTCAAAATCCATCAATATCATACTGCAGCTTCAAACATCCATCAATAACATATTACAGCTTCAAACATCCATCAATAATATATCACAGCTTCAAACATCCATCAATGAAATATTACAGCTTCAAACATCCATCAAAACATATTACAGCTTCAAACATCCGTCAATGAAATATTACAGCTTCAAACATCCATCAATAACATATTACAGTTTCAAACATCCATCAATAACATATTACAGCTTCAAACATCCATCAATGAAATATTACAGCTTCAAACATCCATCAATAACATACTACAGCTTCAAACATCCATCAATGAAATATTACAGCTTCAAACATCCATCAATGAAATATTACAGCTTCAAACATCCATCAATGAAATATTACAGCTTCAAACATCCATCAATAACATATTACAGCTTCAAACATCCATCAATGAAATATTACAGCTTCAAACATCCATCAATGAAATATTACAGCTTCAAACATCCATCAATAACATATTACAGCTTCAAACATCCATCAATGAAATATTACAACTTCAAACATCTATAAATAATATATTACGGCTTCAAACATCCATCAATAATATATTACGGCTTCAAACATCCATCAATGATAAATTACATCTTCAAACATTCATTAATAACATGTTACAACTTAAAACATCCATCAATAACATATTACAGCTTCAAACATCCATCAGTAATATATTACGGCTTCAAACATCCATCAATGATAATTACATCTTCAAACATCCATCAATAAAATATTACATCTTCAAACATCTATAAATAATATATTACGGCTTCAAACATCCATCAATAATTATTACGGCTTCAAACATCCATCAATGATAAATTACATCTTCAATATCCATCAATAAAATATTACATCTTCAAACATCCATCAATGACATATATGTCACGCACCTCAGAAAACTGTCGTGAAAATGCTAAACTTTTGGACATGATAGAAATGTCAAGTGGGTTAAAATATTCACCAGATCCTAGTATATGCACAATTCTATGTATTGAAGCAAACACATTGTTTTGTTGAACGCTGACAGTCAATTGGATTATCATCTTACGCTTCAATGACTGTGTTCTATATGTATTACATTATTTTAGTATTACGGTGTTCGTGTGTTTGTTTGTTTGTTGTTGTTTGTTTGTTTGTTTGTTTGTTTGTTTGTTTACATCGTATTACTTCGTTTTCATGTGCTGTAACGTTTTATATTCAAACTTTATGATCGTCTTGTGTCTGTGCACTTGTCTTGTCTTGTCTTGTCTCGTCTTGTCATGTCCTTCTTGTCCTGTCTTGTTATGTCATGTCGTGTCTTGTCATGTCTTGTCTTGTCATGTCATGTCATGTCATGTCTTGTCATGTCCTTCTTGTCATGTCCTCTTGTCATGTCCTGTCTTTCTTGCCATGTCTTGTCATGTCTTGTCTTGTCTTGTCTTTCATGTCCTGTCTTGTTCTGTCCTGTCCTGTCTTGTCCTGTCTTGTCATGTCATGTCTTGTCATGTCTTGTAATGTCCTTGTCCTGTTCCTGTCTTGTCTTGTCTTGTCATGTCATGTCTTGTCTTTGTCTTGTCTGTCATGTCTTGTCATGTCCTGTCTTGTCTTGTCTTGTCTTGTCTTCGTCATGTCTTGTCTTGTCATGTCATGTCTGCATGTCATGTCTTGTCATGTCTTGTCTTGTCTTGTCTTGTCTGTCCTTGTCTTGTCTTGTCCTTTTCTGTTCCAAAACACACAGACGTTCTCAAACACACTGACTTTTACTCTGCATAATCTGAAGACACCGTGTATGACACAGAAACGCATGTAGCAATGAAGAAAATGTCATATTTTATATTTAATGCCGAAAAGTTGTTTTGTACGAAGTGTTATTTGAAATAACAAATGTGCTCAGCATAATCATCGTGTATAAAAATATCAAATATTGTTGTTTATTTAGTGTTTTCCACTGTAGAATACTTACAGTACACGTGACAATATGTTTGTATGATATACATGTACAGTGTATTATGTTGATGTCTATGTATACATGTATCATTGTCCTGCTGTGTTTAAAGACTCAACACTAAATCAATCGTTAGAAAATTACTAATTCAATTATTAAGAAAACGAAGTTGATGGTTTATACCTACGTAATTACCCAGAGTCCCTGGCGGCGTGTTGACGGCCCACGCCATTAGCGATACCACGTGTTCCAGTGAAGGTGACCATTATCTCTGTCTATGTCTCTGTCTCTCTGTCTCTGTCTCTCTCTCTCTATCTGTCTCTCCTGTCTCTGTCTCTGTCTCTGTCTGTCTCTGTCTCTCTGTCTCTCGCTCTCTCTTTCTCTCTCTCTCCGTCTGTCTCTCTCTCTGTCTGTCTCTCTCTCTTTCTCTCTCTCTTTCTCTCTCTTCCTCTCTCTCTCTTCCTCTCTCTCTCTTTCTCTCTCTCTCTCACTCTCTCTCTCACACTCTCTCACTCTCTCTCTTTCTCTGTCTCTCTTTCTCTCTCTCTCTCTTTCTCTCTCTCTTTCTCTCATATACATATATATACATATATATATGTATGTATGTATATATATATATACATACATTTTTTTCTCTTATCTATTTTTTTTATTTGTTTTTATCCTGGGTCAGGGGTCTCAAAGCCAGGTCAGCCTTGTGACGGATGCCTTAACCACTTAGCTCTCGGACACCGGAGTTTAGGACCTAAAAACTCGCTTGAGAGTAAAGGGGATGGGGGTGGCTTTTCCTCTGATGACCGTCTGCTGTTCAGCTGTCCCCACAGTTTATTGGAACCAGGAAAACCACGAAAAAAGAACAAGAACGTGTATTTCATACAAGATGACAAGATAGGTGCAAAGTTTCGGCCAACTGACCTTTGTCGAGCGTAAGATCACAAACAAACAAACAACATCCTTTCCTCACACTGGACAGAGCAGCAGGGAAGTTTCAGTCTTTCTCTCCTAATTTTTGATGTTTGTTTGTTTGTGATCTTACGCTCGACAAAGGTCAGTTGACCGAAAATTTGCGCCTGTCTTGTCTTGTTGTATTAAATACGCGTTCTTATTCTTTTTTCGAGTTTTTTTTTCTGGTTCCTGTTTGCTTGAACGCGGGCAGTCACACTTGTTTTGGATTCCAGAGTTGATTGCTACACTTCCGAGCCCACAGTTGTGATCTAACCGGTGACGTCCTGATTTACAAGACGAGTACTGTAACTCTGCTATGGAACCTGAAGGTGCCGATCTCTTCATTCATGTCTCTGAATATTAGCTGGCGCCCGAGGCCAGGGACATGAAAATGGCAGAGGGAGAGGTTTACTGTCTTTTTGTCAGAGTGAAACAACATCAGTAGCTCTTCACTTATCTCCCTTGTCTAGCCTCGCTCTCATGCACCGTGCTCTTTGACCCGCCACTCGAGACGAAGCAAGATGGCGGCGTGGCGATTGTTTTTTGCAGGCGCCATCACGTGATAGTGTTGTCTCGTGACCCACCCCCGCGCCATTTACACTACGTCGTAAAGTAAGGAGACGCTCATGCCATTCCAATACTGTCTTTTACTGTTCCCTGCTCTCCCTATCTCTGTCTCTGTTCTGTCTCTGTCTCTGAGTCTTCTGTGTTTTTCTCTGTGTCTGTCTGTCTGCCTGTCTGTCTGTCTCTCTCTCTCTCTCTCTCTCTCTCTCCTTCTGTCTCTCTGTCTCTGTCTCTCCCTCTTTCTCTCTCTCCACTCTCTCTCTTTCTGTCCACTCTCTCTCTCCACTCTCTCTCTCCCTCTCTGTCTGTCTGTCTCTGTCTGTCTGTCTGTCTCTCTCTCTCTTTTTCTCTCTCTCCTCTCTCACTCTCTGTCTCTCTCTGTCTCTCTCTGTCCGTTTTTCTGTCTGTCTGTCTGTCTGTCTGTCTGTCTCTCTCTCTCTCTCCCTCTCTTTCTCTCTCTTCTACAACAAGAACAACAGGTAAATAGGTATTCAAACCAATAAAGCACGATACACAAAGAGAATGCGTTCTAATGATGTTAAAGGTATGGGTTAGAGCTATGGATGTGATGGTGTTTTTTTTTTATTCGGATTTGGTTTTTGCTTTGTTTGTTGTGGTTTTCTGTTTCCTTTTGCTTTTTATTTTTTCTGTTCTTGTTGTTTTGTTTTTTGTTTTGTTTGTTGTTTTGTTTTGTTTGTTTTTTGTTTGTTTTGTTTTTTTTTGTTTTTTTTTTGTTTGTTTTTGTTTGTTTGTTTTTGTTTGTTTGTTTTTGTTTTGTTTTTGTTTGTTTTTTGTTTGTTTGTTTGTTGTTTGTTTTTTGTTTGTTTGTTTTTGTTTGTTTGTTTGTTTGTTTGTTTTGTTTGTTGTTTGTTGTTTGTTTTGTTGTTTGTTTGTTGTTTGTTTTTGTTTGTTTTGTTTGTTGTTTGTGTTTTTGTTTTTGTTTTGTTTGTTTTGTTTGTTTGTTTGTTTTTGTTTGTTTTGTTTGTTGTTTTTTTGTTTTTGTTTGTTGTTGTTTTGTTTTTGTTTTGTTGTTGTTGTTGTTTGTGTTTGGGTTGTGTTTGTTTTGCTGATGTCAGTTTCACGTGTTGGTGTTGTCTCGTTAGTGAGGTTGTCACAAACCTATGAGTTGTTCACACACCAACAACACGCTCTGAGTTGACCACCGTCAGTGCAGGTTGTCCACACACAACAACACGCTCAGTGCAGGTTGTTCCACAACAAACCATACAACACAACAACAACACGCTCAGTGCAGGTTGTCACCACACAACAACAACACGCTCAGTGCAGGTTGTCCACACACCACACAAAACAACGTCAGTGCAGTTGTCCACACACCAACACAACACGCTCAGTGCAGGTTGTCCACACACCAACAACAACACGCTCAGTGCAGGTTGTCCACACACCAACAACAACACGCTCAGTGCAGGTTGTCCACACACACAACAACAACACGCTCAGTGCAGGTTGTCCACACACCAACAACAACAACACGCTCAGTGCAGGTTGTCCCACCAACACACCAAACAACAACAACACGCTCAGTGCAGGTTGTCCACACACACACAACAACAACACGCTCAGTGCAGGTTGTCCACACACCCAACAAACAACACGCTCAGTGCAGGTTGTCCACACACCAACAAACAACACACGCTCAGTGCAGGTTGTCCACACACCACACAACAACACGCTCAGTGCAGGTTGTCCACACACCAACAACAACAACACGCTCAGTGCAGGTTGTCCACACACCAACAACAACAACACGCTCAGTGCAGGTTGTCACACACCAACAACAACAACAGCTCAGTGCAGGTTGTCACACACCAACAACAACAACCGCTCATGCAGGTTGTCCACACACCAACAACACAACAGCTCATCAGGTGTACCCCAACAACGCTCAGTGCAGGTTGTCCACACACCAACAACAACAACACGCTCAGTGCAGGTTGTCCACACACCAACAACAACAACTCACACACACCAGCTGGGAGGTTGTCCACACACCAACAACAACACGCTCAGTGCAGGTTGTACCACACACCAACACAACAACAACACGCTCAGTGCAGGTTGTCCACACACCAACAACAACAACACGCTCAGTGCAGGTTGTCCACACACACCACACAACAACACGCTCAGTGCAGGTTGTCCACACACCAACAACAACACGCTCAGTGCAGGTTGTCCCACACACCAACAACAACACGCTCAGTGCAGGTTGTCCACACACCAACAAACAACAAACAGCGGTTGTCCCACAGTGTGCAGGTTGTCCACACACCACAACAAACAACACGCTCAGTGCAGGTTGTCCACACACCAACAAACAACACGCTCAGTGCAGGTTGTCCACACCAACAACAACAACACGCTCAGTGCAGGTTGTACACCACACAACAACAACACGCTCAGTGCAGGTTGTCACACACCAACAAACAACACGCTCAGTGCAGGTTGTCCACACACCAACAACAACACCTCAGTGCAGGTTGTCCACACACCAAACAACAACACGCTCAGTGCAGGTTGTCCACACACCAACACAACAACACCCCTCAGTGCAGGTTGTCCACACACCACACAACAACACGCTCAGTGCAGGTTGTCCACACACACAACAAACAACACGCTCAGTGCAGGTTGTCCACACACCAACCAAACAACACTCGGCCCAGTGCAGGGTTGTCCACACACCAACAACAACAACACGCTCAGTGCAGGTTGTCCACACACCAACAACAACAACACGCTCAGTGCAGGTTGTCCACACACCACACAACAACACGCCATGCAGGTTGTCCACACACCAAACAACAACACGCTCAGTGCAGGTTGTCCACACACACAACAAACCACACACAAACACGCTCAGTGCAGGTTGTCCACACACCAACAACAACACGCTCAGTGCAGGTTGTCCACACAACACAACAAACACAAACACACGTCAGTGCAGGTTGTCCACACACCAACAACAACACAGCTCAGTCAGGTTGTCCACACACCAACAACAACAACACGCTCAGTGCAGGTTGTCCACACACCAACAACAACACGCTCAGTGCAGGTTGTCCACACACCAACAACACACACAACAGCTCAGTGCAGGTTGTCCACACACCAACAACAACACAACACGCTCAGTGCAGGTTGTCCACACACCACAACAACAACAACGCTCAGTGCAGGTTGTCCACACACCAACAACAACAACAACACGCTCAGTGCAGGTTGTCCACACACCAACAACAACAACAACAACAACACGCTCATTCAGTCGGAGTTTGGAATTTGTCAAAGAGGGATTCATTGCACTCGGACAATTCCATATGCACTCCACCCACATCTGGCAGCAAGTGTATGGCAGATCCCTCAGCCTGTGCACAACCCACATCTGGCAGCAAGTGTATGGCAGATCCCTCACTGTGCACCACCCACATCTGGCAGCAAGTGTATGGCAGATCCCTCAGCCTGTGCACAACCCTATATGCTGGCAAGGTCTTGACACGGGAAGGTGGGAACTGGGTCCCATGAAACAAATATTAAGCAGACACCACAAAATGATGGAAACATAAGATGGGCAGCAACAGACCAGATTTTAATGTTGCAAGCTGAACTTGTAAGTCATCTCAAGTCCACGGAACTATCAACACAATCAACACATCCACACGTTAAACTGATTAGGGCTTGTACACATGTATAATGACCATTTGTACCCTTCCTCTTACGGTACTAGTGGCATCAGCACACATAACATTCATACTGTTCGCAGAGATGTTGTCTTGAGAAACTGACACTGAAATTGACCAGTCCATGTCCTGTGAGGAAGTTCGTATGGAACTAGCAATGTAAGGTTGGCCACCCATCAGAGATGGCTCTGCACTGTTGCTAGTTCACTTTTGTGGAGTTCAACATTGCCTGTTTGGATCCAGTTTACTAAGCACATCGCCGTCTGCCTTCTGGTTTGCGCACGCCACAGATCTCAGAGCGGTTGAAAATTGTGAAGAACAGGACATTTGGCCGGGCTGCCCTGGTATGAAACATTGAAGAGGTAGGGTGATTTCCCAGGTCCCTTCCCTCGAAGGCCAATTAGCCTTCTTGCCTTTCTGAAGTCTTGGTCAAAAAGAAAAGAAGGGTGGCACTGCACTGCGGCGACAGGTTCTCATGATGCTACACAGTTCCATTCTCATGTACTTTTTCAAAACAAGTGTGACTGCCCGCGTTCAAGCAAACAGGAACCAGAAAAAAAAATTAAAAAATAAGAACGCGTATTTAATACAAGACAAGACAGGCGCAAATTTTCGGCAACTTGTCTTTGTCAAACGTAAGATCACAAACACCAGATACAAAAATTAGCAGTCTTTCTCTCCTCTTTTTTTGCATCTGGTGTTTGTGATCCTACGTTTGACAAAGGCAAGTTGGCCCAAAATTTGCGCCTGTCTTGTCTTGTCTTGTATTAAATACGCGTTCTTATTTTTTGTGTGTTTTTTCTGGTTTCTGATGTACTTTTGTTGTCACAGTGGATTTACCAGGTAAAACTAGACCTGCTCTTCCTTTTCAGAGCGCGTCGCCGCAGTGCAGCGCCACCCAATTTTTTTAGGAAGACTTCAGAAAGGTCAGAAGGCTAACTGATCTTCAAGGGGAGGGACCCAGGAAATGAACTATGAACCTATGAACCTATGAACCTATGAACCTATGAAGCTATGATATGAAGCTATCTGTTCAGTGTTGTAGACCAGGCAGACGAGCTGTGCCTTGCTGACTCAATGCTGCACGACAGGACAGCACTGTAGGCTTCCACTGGTCACACCCACACGTCAGTCAATCAAGCAGTGAGGCACAGGGGATGGACACCGCCCTTAACATGCTGGCCCCGAGAACAATTGACCTCTCTACCACCTCACTCCACGACGACCTCAGGGGTCATGGCATAATCTTTTACCTGTTAAGTTTTGGGGACATGTAGACATAAAGATAGAGCAATGACGCATTTATTACTTTACAATACAGTTGTGATGCTGTTGATGGTCTTTGTCGATCCGACAGACGAATTATAGATGGTGGTGGTGGTGATGGTAATGATGGTTTGTTGTTCATGTTGTTTTTGTTGTAAACATGCTGATAACTATTCCAGGTAGGATCGTTCGCACTGGTGTGTGTGTGTGTGTGTGTGTGTGTGTGTGTGTGTGTGTTGGTGTGTGTGTTGTGTGTGTGTAGATGTGTCAGGTGTGTGTGTGTATGTGGTGTGTGTTTGTACTCGTAAGTGTGCAAGAGATTGTGTGTGTGTGTGTGTGTGTGTAAGTGTGTGTGTGTGTGTGTGTGTGTGTGTGTGTGTTGTGAGTGTGTGTGCGTGCGTGCGTGCGTGCGTGTGTGTGTGTGTGTGTGTGTGTGTGTGTGTGTGTGTGTGTGTGTGTGTGTGTGTGTTGTGTGTGTCTGCGCTCGCTAGCGCTTGCTTGTGCGTGTGAGTGTACAAATGATTTGTATTTATCAAGTGATGTATACATTTTTCTTGTTCACGTATTCTTTGTGGATTAGCGCTACTACTTCCTATTTCCTATTTCATGATGCTATGTGTTGCTGTTGTTGATGAACACAGTACAGCTGTAACAGTGTTAGTGTACATACCTGGTGTTGTTGATGAACACAATGTACAGCTGTACACAGTGTTAGTGTACATACCTGGTGTTGTTGATGAACACAATGTACAGCTGTACACAATGTTAGTATACATACCTGGTGTTGTTGATGAACACAATGTACAGCTGTATACCGTGTTAGTGTACATACCTGGTGTTGTTGATGAACACAATGTACAGCTGTACACAGTGTTAGTATACATACCTGGTGTTGTTGATGAACACAATGTACAGCTGTATACAGTGTTAGTGTATATACCTGTGTTGTTGATGAACACAGTGTACAGCTGTACACAGTGTTAGTGTACATACCTGGTGTTGTTGATGTACAGCTGTACACAGTGTTAGTTTACATACCTGGTGTTGTTGATGAACACAGTGTACAGCTGTACACAGTGTTAGTGTACATACCTGGTGTTGTTGATGAACACAGTGTACAGCTGCACACAGTGTTAGTGTACATACCTGGTGTTGTTGATGAACACAGTGTACAGCTGTATACAGTGTTAGTGTACATATCTGGTGTTGTTGATGAACAAAGTGTACAGCTGTACACAGTGTTAGTGTACATACCTGGTGTTGTTGATGAACACAATGTACAGCTGTACACAGTGTTAGTGTACATACCTGGTGTTGTTGATGTACAGCTGTACACAGTGTTAGTGTACATACCTGGTGTTCTTGATGTACAGCTGTACACAGTGTTAGTGTACATACTTGGTGTTGTTGATGAACACAATGTACAGCTGTACACAGTGTTAGTGTACATACCTGGTGTTGTTGATGTACACAGTGTACAGCTGTACACAATGTTAGTGTACATACCTGGTGTTGTTGATGAACACAATGTACAGCTGTACACAGTGTTAGGTACATACCTGGCGTTGTTGATGAACACAATGTACAGCTGTACAAAGTGTTAATGTACATACCTGGTGTTGTTGATGAACACAATGTACAGCTGTACACAGTGTTAATGTACATATCTGGTGTTGTTGATGAACACAATGTACAGCTGTACACAGTGTTAATGTACATACCTGGTGTTGTTGATGAACACAATGTACAGCTGTACATAGTGTTAGTATACATACCTGGTGTTGTTGATGAACACAATGTACAGCTGTACACAGTGTTAATGTACATGCTGGTGTTGTTGATGAACACAATGTACAGCTGTATACAGTGTTAGTATACATACCTGGTGTTGTTGATGAACACAATGTACAGCTGTACACAGTGTTAATGTACATACCTGGTGTTGTTGATGAACACAATGTACAGCTGTATACAGTGTTAGTATACATACCTGGTGTTGTTTGATGTACAGCTGTACACAGTGTTAGTGTACATACCTGGTGTTGTTGATGTACAGTCGTGTACAGTGTTAGTGTACATACCTGGTGTTGTTGATGAACACAACGTACAGCTGTACACAGTGTTAGTTACATACCTGGTGTTGTTGATGTACACAATGTACAGCTGTACACAATGTTAGTGTACATACCTGGTGTTGTTGATGAACACAATTACAGCTGTCACAGTGTTAGTGTACATACCTGGTGTTGTTGATGAACACAATGTACAGCTGTACACTGTGTTAGTGTACATACTGGTGTTGTTGATGTACACAATGTACAGCTGTACACAATGTTATTGTACATACCTGGTGTTGTTGATGAACACAATGTACAGCTGTACACATTGTTAGTGTACATAACTGGTGTTGTTGATGTACACAATGTACAGCTGTACACAATGTTAGTGTACATACCTGGTGTTGTTGATGAACAGAGTGTACAGCTGTACACAATGTTAGTGTACATACCTGGTGTTGTTGATGAACACAATGTACAGCTGTACACATGGTTAGTGTACGTACCTGGTGTTGTTGATGTACACAGTGTACAGCTGTACACAATGTTAGTGTACATACCTGGTGTTGTTGATGTACAGCTGACACAGAGTTAGTGTACATACCTGGTGTTGTTGATGTACAACTGTACTACAGTGTTAGTGTACATACCTGGTGTTGTTGATGTACACAATGTGCAACTGTACACAGTGTTAGTGTACATACCTGGTGTTGTTTATGTACAGCTGTACACAGTGTTAGTGTACATACCTGTGTTGTTTGATGTACAGCTGTACACAGTGTTAGTGTACATACCTGGTGTTGTTGATGAACACAATGTACAGATGTACACAGTGTTAGTGTACATACCTATTGTTCTTGATGTACACAATGTACAGCTGTACACAATGTCAGTGTACATACCTGGTGTTGTTGATGAACACAATGTACAGCTGTGCACATTGTTAGTGTACATACCTGGTGTTGTTGATGTACACAATGTACAGCTGTACACAGTGTTAGTGTACATACCTGGTGTTGTTGATGTAACACAATGT
>CM060310.1:101931721-101974221 GCA_030674185.1 Monoplex corrugatus | reverse complement strand
AATCAAAGGGTTAAGCTTTGCTGTTGGTGGATAGGGTGCGGAAGTCAAAGGGTTAAGTTATTGCAGTTGGTGGACAGGGTGAGGGAATCAAAGGGTTAAGTTTTTGCAGTTGGTGGATAGGGTGCGGGAGTGAAAGGGTTAAGTTCTTGCAGTTGGTGGACAGGGTGAGGGAATCAAAGGGTTAAGTTTTTGCAGTTGGTGGATAGAGTGTGGATATCAAAGGGTTAAATTTTTGCAGTTGGTGGATAGGGTGAGGGAATCAAAGGGTTAAGTTTTTGCAGTTGGTGGATAGGGTACGGGAGCCAAAGGGTTAAAGCGATAAAAGAATACTATGATGCCCCTGTTTCATCAGCCGTGGCAACAACATCATCAACTTGGAAAATTGCTCAACGAGAAGCAGCAGCCAGCACACAGACAGCACAAGCACACACACAAACACAACACACACACACAGCAACAGCACAGCACACACACAGACGCACACAGCACAGCACACAGCACAGCACACAGCACAGCACACAGCCACAGCACAGCACAGCACAGCACAGCACAGCACACAGCACAGCACACAGCACACACAACAACAGCACAGCACACAGCACAGCACACAGCACAGCACAGCACAGCACAGCACAGCACACAGCACAGCACACAACACACAGCACAGCACAGCACAGCACACCAAGCACAGCACACAGCACAAGCACAGCACACAGCACACAACAGCACAGCACACAGCACAGCCACAGCACACAGCACCAAGCACACAGCACAACAGCACAGCACAGCACACAGCACAGCACACAGCACACAGCACAGCACACAGCACAGCACAGCACACAGCACACAGCACACACACAGCACAGCACAACACACAGCACAGCAGCACAGCACGCACAGCACACACAGCACACACAGCACACACAGCACACACAGCACACACAGCCACACAGCACAGAACACAGCACACAACACAGCACACAGCACACAGCACACAGCAACACACAGCACAAGCACACAGCACACACAGCACACAGCACAGAACACAGCACACAACACAGCACAGCACACAGCACACAGCACACAGCACAGCACATAGCACACAGCACACCAGCACAGCACATAGCACACAGCACACACTCCCGTCTGCACAGCACAGAGCAACTTGCTGGTGAACAGACCAGGGACAGGCGGAAACAGAGCCACAGACTGCAGTCCTCCTTCCCATGCAGTGCCCGTGGGAAAACACCTGCCGTCAGGAGCGGTCTGACGCCCCACATGAAGACCCCTGCCAAGCGATGAAGATGAGTATCTACTCTTCATCCATCGGCTCAATGGCAGTGTCTATCGTTATCACGTATTTCGCTGTGTTAAAATATTTACCTTGATTTTTTGCTCTCCTCGTGGCAAGCTGCTCTGGCTGGTATAAAACAGATGACTGTCTTGTCAATACTGAACATTGAAACAAACTAAATGATACTTTATGGCTTGAATCAGGTTGTTTTTGTACAGCCAATAATCATATCTTTGTAAGTTTCTCACACATAACACACACCAACACACACAACACACACCACACACACACACCACACACACACACACACCACATACACACACATATTACACACACATACACACACACACACACACAACACAACACAACACATACAACACACACACATACACACACACATACACACACACATGTACATACACATACACACAAACACACACACACACCACACACAATACACATATACAAACACAAACACACACGCACACACTCACACACGGTTTCGAATATTTGTATATCATATTCAAATGTGTAATTTATTATTTTTTGTTTTTTGTCCATCATGTTTGAATTTTAATTGTTAAAACTAGTATGTGTACGCTCTTTTATGTATTCATAATGAAATTCCTAACTGTATTCGTTGTTTGTTGTTGTTTGTTGTTGTTGTTCATTGTTTGTCTACTGTGTTCAAGTCTGAATTCTTTCGCAATATCCTATTTGTGTTGTTAAAAGTAGCCTAACAACGGCAGTGAAATTTGCCTGAATAGTGTTTTGTTTTATTTATTTCTTTCTGTCTTAGCTTTCTAGTTTTTCCCTGATGCATACAGTCAGTTGTTTTGCCCACACTGCGCAGGCTGCACGTTGCTACACAGTCTTCAGACTCCATCTTGGGTGTGTGTCCGTGCTGGGTGTGTTGATGTGTCCATAAGCCAGCTGATACTGACATCACTGACGGCTGGTTTAGGTGCTGGCAGGGCTGAAGACAGGCTGAAATTGGACATTTGTACAAATCTCCACCCTTTACCCACCACATGGAGCTATCTAGGCGGTTCCAACCCGGGACCTTTCGATTGGACGTCTGACGTTTACAGACTTGATCATCGCGCCCGTCATTTTATGTATTTCTGTTTCCAGTGAACAATCAGAAAAAGAAAGACACAACAGCAAAGGTCTGTATCCTCCCTGTACATAGTGTGAGGTTATGGCAGTATAGAAGTCTCTATATGTGTACGTCAGTGGGTGGCAGTATAGAAGTTTCTATATCTGTACGTCAGTGGGTGGCAGTATAGAAGTCTCTATATGTGTACGTCAGTGGGTGGCAGTATAGAAGTCTCTATATCTGTACGTCAGTGGGTGGCAGTATAGAAGTCTCCACACCTGTACGTCAGTGTGTGGCAGTATAGAAGTCTCCACACCTGTACTTCAGTGGGTGGCAGTATAGAAGTCTCCACATCTGTACGTCAGTGGGTGGCAGTATAGAAGTCTACATATGTACGTCAGTGGGTGGCAGTATAGAAGTCTCCACACCTGTACTTCAGTGGGTGGCAGTATAGAAGTCTCCACATCTGTACGTCAGTGGGTGGCAGTATAGAAGTCTCCACATCTGTACGTCAGTGGGTGGCAGTATAGAAGTCTCCACATCTGTACGTCAGTGGGTGGCAGTATAGAAGTCTCCACACCTGTACTTCAGTGGGTGGCAGTATAGAAGTCTCCACACCTGTAAGTCAGTGGGTGGCAGTATAGAAGTCTCCACATCTGTACGTCAGTGGGTGGCAGTATAGAGGTCTCTACATATGTACGTCAGTGTGTGGCAGTATAGAAGTCTCCACATCTGTACGTTAGTGGGTGGCAGTATAGAGGTCTCTACATATGTACGTCAGTGGGTGGCAGTATAGAGGTCTCCACATCTGTACGTCAGTGGGTGGCAGTATAGAGGTCTCTACATATGTACGTCAGTGGGTGGCAGTATAGAGGTCTCCACATCTATACGTCAGTGGGTGGCAGTATAGAAGTCTCCACACCTGTACGTCAGTGGGTGGCAGTATAGAGGTCTCTACATATGTACGTCAGTGGGTGGCAGTATAGAGTCTCCACATCTGTACGTCAGTGGGTGGCAGTATAGAAGTCTCTACATATGTACGTCAGTGTGTGGCAGTATAGAAGTCTCTATATCTGTACGTCAGTGTGTGGCAGTATAAAAGTCTCCACACCTGTACGTCAGTGGGTGGCAGTATAGAAGTCTCCACACCTGTACGTCAGTGGGTGGCAGTATAGAAGTCTCCACACCTGTACGTCAGTGGGTGGCAGTATAGAAGTCTCCACACCTGTACGTCAGTGGGTGGCAGTATAGAAGTCTCCACACCTGTACGTCAGTGGGTGGCAGTATAGAAGTCTCCCACCTGTACGTCAGTGGGTGGCAGTATAGAAGTCTCCACACCTGTACGTCAGTGGGTGGCAGTATAGAAGTCTCCACACCTGTACGTCAGTGGGTGGCAGTATAGAAGTCTCCACACCTGTACGTCAGTGGGTGGCAGTATAGAAGTCTCCACACCTGTACGTCAGTGGGTGGCAGTATAGAAGTCTCCACACCTGTACGTCAGTGGGTGGCAGCCTTCACTGCAGTCTATAGCAGACATGCCAGACAGGAGACGGCTGAGGTCCAATCAATGCACAGCCATCCACGCGCCAGAAAGCAGAAACCAGAACCACCAGACGCCCAGCTCCCCCTACCTTCTCGTTGGCAGCAGATTAGCGGAGATTAGCAGCCACTCTCGCTTCAAAGGCCCCGCTGACCGCTATCTGCCGGTCATCACCGGCCCGCCTCTGGCGCGTGCGCCTCGCGATGGAGATGCGCATGCGCACGTTCCTTTTCCGGGTAAGGAATGAGAGTGATCGCCCTTCGCGCACTCTGTGCCGCCCTGGCTGATTTGCCTTGCAGATAATGGGGCTAATCTAATGAATCTGCTGTTTTGCGGGGCGGAATCAATGAACAAAAATTGCGTGCGTGGTGTTGAGGCCGAGGTTATTGGCGTTTCCGCTGTTGTGATTTGATTAGCGCGGAGTGGCGAGATGAAACTGAGAGCATGCGAGGGGGAGCTGGACTGCTCAAGTCGATTAAAATCATGGCGGCACTCGGGCCAAAGATGATGATGGACTCAACCGTTATGATGTTGTTGCCCTCCCTCTCTCCCTCTCTTCATGATACCTATTTTCCCTTCCACCCTGCTCCCCCCCCCCCCACACACAAAACCACCACACCGCCTGGCCCCGGATGTTATCTAGGTGCTGATAAACCGCGTGATGTGCTTATCAGTGTGGACACTCACTGTCTGAACAGCAATTAAACTTTTACTGAGTATGAGTAACACGTTTCCAGTTGTTTAACATTAGTGATTGAGACACACATTTCATTTAAATTAATGTAGTCTAGATTGTTCCAGTGACTGAGCGATACAAACAGATTTATAACATCTATACACTAGCCATGACCTAAGTGATACAAACAGATTTATAACATCTACACACACTAGCCATGACCTGATACAAACAGATTTATAACATCTATACACTAGCCATGACATAAGTGATACAAACAGATTCATAACATCTATACACTAGCCATGACCTGATACAAACAATTTATAACATCTATATACAATACCCATGACATAAGTGATACAAACAGATTTATAAAACATACACTAGCCATGACCTTAGTGATACAAACAGATTTATAAAACACATACACTAGCCATGACCTGATTTCAAACAGATTTATAAAACATACACTAGTCAGGACCTAAGTGATACAAACAGATTCATAAAACACACACACTAGCCATGACCTCAGTGATACAAACAGATTTATAAAACATACACTAGCCATGACATAAGTGATACAAACAGATTTATAAAACACATACACTAGCCATGACCTCAGTGAACAAAACAGATTTATAAAACATACACTAGCCATGACATAAGTGATACAAACAGATTTATAAAACACACACACTAGCCATGACCTCAGTGATACAAACAGATTTATAAAACATACACTAGCCATGACATAAGTGATACAAACAGATTTATAAAACACAACACTAGCCATGACCTCAGTGATACAAACAGATTTATAAAACACACACACTAGCCATGACCTGAGTGATACAAACAGATTAATAAACACACACACTAGCCATGACCTGATACAAACAGATTTATAAAACACATACACTAGCCATGACCTGATACAAACAGATTTATAAAACACATACATTAATCATGACTTGATACAAACAGATTTATAAAACACATACATTAACCATGACCTGACACAAACAGATTTATAAAACACACACACTAGCCATGACCTGAAACAAACAGATTTATAAAACAAATACACTAGCCATGACCTGATACAAACAGATTTATAAAACACACACACTAGCCATGACCTGATACAAACAGATTTATAAAACACATACACTAGCCATGACCTATGTGATACAAACAGATTTATAAACACACATACACTAGCCATGACCTGATACAAACAGATTAATAAAACACACACACTAGCCATGACCTGATACAAACAGATTTATAAAACACACACACTAGCCACTGATGATACAAACAGATTTATAAAAACACATACACTAGCCATGAACGATGATACAAAAGATTTATAAAAACACAACTAGTCCATGACCATAGACTAACAGATATAATAAAAACACATACACTAGCCAGACCTGAGTGATACATATAAATAATAATAAACAACACAGCCATGATAATGATACAAACAGATTTATAAACAACACACTAGCCATGACCAGATACAAACAGATTTATAAACACACACATAGCCATGACCTACAGTGATACAAAAGATTTATAAAACACACACACTAGCCATGACCTAGTGATACAAACAGATTTATAAAACACACACTTAGCCATGACCTAGTGATACAAACAGATTTATAAAACACACATACTAGCCATGACTTGATAACAAACCAGATTTATAAAACAACTACACTAGCCATGACCTGAGTGATACAAACAGATTTATAAAACAACACACTAGCCATGACCTGAGTGATACAAAACAGATTTATAAAACAACACACTAGCCATGACCTGAGTGATACAAACGATTTATAAAACACATACACTAGCCATGACCTGTATACAAACAGATTTATAAAACACACACACTGCCATGACCATGATACAAACAGATTTATAAAACACATACACTAGACAGACCTATGAACAAACAGATTTATAAAACACAACACTAGCCAACCTGACCTGGAAACAAACAGATTTAAAAACACACACACTAGCCATGACCTGATGACAAACAGATTTATAAAAACACACACATAGCCATGACCTGATATACAAACAGATTTATAAAAAACACACTAGCCATGACTAGTGATACAACAGATTTATAAACAAACACTAGCCATGACCGTGATACAAACAGATTTATAAACACACACACTAGCCATGAGTTATACAAACAGATTATAAAACACAACACTAGCCATGACTAGTGATACAAACAGATTTATAAAACACAACACTAGCCATGACTGATGATACAGATTATAAAACACACACTAGCCATGACTAGTGATACAAACAGATTTATAAAACACAACATAGCCATGACCTAGTGATACAAACAGATTTATAAAACACAACATACCATGACTGAGTGATACAAACAGATTTATAAAACACAACACTAGCCATGACCTGAGTGATACAAACAGATTTATAAAACACAACATAGCCATGACCTGAGTGATACAAACAGATTTATAAAACACACACTAGCCATGACGAGTGATACAAACAGATTATAAACACAACTACCATGACCGTGATACAAACAGATTTATAAAACAATACATACCATGACTAGTGATACAACAGATTTATAAAAACACAACTAGCCATGACCAGTGATACAAAAGATTTATAAAACACATACAACCATGACCTAGTGATACAACGATTTATAAAACACAACATACATGACTGATACAAACAGATTTATAAACACAACACTAATGACTGATACAAACAGATTTATAAAACACAACACTAGCCATGACCTCAGTGATACAAACAGATTTATAAAATACATACACTAGCCATGACCTAGTGATACAAACAGTTTTTATAAAACACACACACTAGCCATGACCTGAGTGATACAAACAGATTTATAAAACACACACACTAGCCATGACATGAGTGATCAACAGATTTATAAAACACATACACTAGCCATGACCTAAGTATACAAACAGATTTATAAAACACATACACTAGCCATGACCTAAGTCATACAAACAGATTTATAAAACACATACACTAGCCATGACCTAGTGATACAAACAGATTTATAAAACACACACACTAGCCATTACCTGATATACAAACAGATTTATAAAACACACACACTAGCCATGACCTGAGTGATACAACAGATTTATAAAACACACACACTAGCCATGACCTATGTGATACAAACAGATTTATAACACACACAACACTAGCCATGACCTGATAATACAAACAGATTTATAAAACACATACACTGGCCATGACCTGAGTGAAACAAACAGATTTATAAACACAAACACTAGCCATGACCTGAGTGATACGAACAGATTTATAAAACACACACACTAGCCATGATCTCAGTGATACAAACAGATTTATAAAACACATACACTAGCCATGACCTGAGTGATACAAACAGATTTATAAAACACACACACTACCCATGACCTGAGTGATACAAACAGATTTATAAAACACACACACTAGCCATGACCTGAGTGATACAAACAGATTTATAAAACACACACACTAGCCATGACCTGAGTCATACGAACAGATTTATAAAACACATACACTAGCCATGACCTGAGTGATTCAAACAGATTATAAAACACACACACTAGCCATGATCTCAGTGATACAAACAGATTTATAAAACACATACACTAGCCATGACCTGAGTGATACAAACAGATTTATAAAACACACACACTAGCCATGACCTGAATGATACAAACAGATTTATAAAACACATACACAAGCCATGACCTGAGTGATATACAAACATATTTATAAAACACACACACTAGCCATGACCGTGATACAAACAGATTTATAAACACACACACTGCCATGACCTGATACAAACAGATTTATAAAACACATACACTAGCCATGACCTCAGTGATACAAACAGATTTATAAAATACACACACTAGCCATGACCTCAGTGATACAAACAGTTTTATAAAACACACACACTAGCATGACCTGAGTGATACGAACAGATTTATAAAACACACACACTAGCCATGACATGTGATGATACAGATTTATAAAACACATACACTAGCCATGACTAAGTCATACAAACAGATTTATAAAACACATACACTAGCCATGACCTAAGTCATACAAACAGATTTATAAAACACACACACTAGCCATGACCTAAGTGATACAAACAGATTTATAAACACACACACTAGCCATGACCTGAGTGATACAAACAGATTTATAAAACACATACATTAGCCATGACCTAAGTCATACAAACAGATTTATAAAACACACACATTAGCCATGACCTAAGTCATACAAACAGATTTATAAAACACACACATTAGCCATGACCTAGTCATACAAACAGATTTATAAAACACACACATTAGCCATGACCTAAGGGATACAAACAGATTCATGAAACACACACACTAGCCAGGACCTAAGTGATACAATAATAAATAATAATTAATAATTACAATATTTATATAGCGCAAAATCTTGATAAAATCAAATCTAAGCGCTGAAGCAGACACACACGCAAGCACGCACGCACGCATGCACGCACACACACGCACGCACACACACACACACACACACACACACACACACACACACACACACACACACATCACACACACACGCATGGCTATAAATGGGGAGAAAGAATAAAAGCAATAAAAGCAAGATAAAAGCAATGGAAAATTATAGAGAGCATAGCATATACAATTATATATTATAACCATATGATTCCCCTCCGAGCGGAGACAGGCTGCAGAGGGGGGGGGGGGGGGTTGAGTGAGGTTAGGATTTTATGCGGAGGAGAAAAGGTGAGTTTTGAGAGCGGACTTGAAGGAGACAAAAGTAGGTTGCTGACGGACTGAGAGAGGAAGTTTGTTCCAGGAGAGTGGACCAGAAACAGAGAAGGCTCGTGGACCATAGGTATTGAGCTTAGAGCGTGGAAAGCGAAAAGTCAGAGGATCGGAGGCAGAGCGGAGGGTACGTGGGGGAACATAGATCTCAAGTAGGCTTGACAGGTAATCGGGGGCTGCGTTATTGAGGCTTTTGTAGCACATGGTGTCTAGTTTGTACTGTATGCGCTTTGATACAGGGAGCCAGTGAAGTTGTGCCAGGAGAGGAGATATGTGGTCAGCTTTTTTCTTTTTGAGTACAAGGCGTACAGCATTGTTTTGAATGCGCTGTAGGATGTGAATGGTGGAAGCAGGAAGACCAGACAGGAGTGAATTGCAATAGTCAATGCGAGACATTATGAAGGAGAGAACGAGTTTTGCAGTTGTTTCGACAGAGAGATACTTCCTGATCAGCCTTATACGATGGAGATGATAGTAGCAATATCTGGCAGTTTGAGAAACAAAGTTGTTCATGGACAGGGTAGAGTCAATGCAGACACCAAGGTTTTTAGCTGAATCAGAAATTGGGACTGATGTGTTACATAATGGGAGAGAAAGAGGAGGCAGCTGAGAAAGTTTCTGACGGGTGCCAATGAGGATAGCTTCTGTCTTGTCGTCATTAAGCTGAAGTTTGTTGAACGTCATCCAGTTCTTAATGTCTGAGTAACACTCAGTGGTGCGAGTCAACAGGCGCTGTATATTATCAGGTGAGTCACTGTCTTGAAGTTGGGTGTCATCAGCATAGAAGTGGTGTTTTATAGAGTGGGAGTTGATGATGGTGGACAGGGGGGAGGTATAAAGAGTGAAAAGAACAGGGCCAAGGACAGATCCTTGTGGAACACCACAGGTCAGGTATGCAGGTTGAGAGTAAGTGCCATTGATGAGAACAGTTTGTTTTCTGTTTGATAAATACGAAGTGAAAAAGGAGAGAGCAATGTCAGAGATGCCAAAAGTATGATGAAGTCTAGAAAGGAGAATACCATGGTCAATGGTATCGAAGGCTGCAGACAGATCAAGGAGTGTGAGAAGAGAGACTTTGCCAGTATCAGTTGCAAGGAGGAGATTGTTGAGAATGTGTAGTAGGGCAGTTTCAGTGCTATGGCACTGGCGGTAGGCTGACTGGAAAGGATTGAGGAGATTGTTGGCAGACAGGTGAGAGTTCAGCTGGTTGAGGACGACTTTTTCAAGGAGTTTTGACAAGAAAGAGAGATTAGAGATAGGCCGGTAATTTTTCAGTTCATTTGGGTCTAAATTGTGTTTCTTGAGGAGAGGGTGAACAATAGCAGACTTGAAAGAATCTGGGACAGTTCCAGTTTGAAGAGAAGTGTTGATGATGTCAGTGATGAATGGGAGGAGAGTAGGGAGACAGTCGGCGTAGAGAGAACCTGGAAGAGGATCCAGTTCGCAGGTTTTGAACGACATGGATCTGATTGTGTTGAGAATTTCTTCTTGTGAGACTGGGGTAAAAGTAGTAAGAAGTGTGCCAGAGAAGGAAGGGTCAGGTGGGCATGGTTGACAGGGTGTCCTGTCAAGCCTGTCACGAAGAGTTTGTATTTTGGTGGTGAAATAGTTGGAGAATACAGATGGGAGTTCTTCATTTATAAAAACACACACACTAGCCAGGAACTAAGTGATACAAACAGATTTATAAAACACACACACTAGACATGACCTAAGTGATACAAACAGATTTATAAAAACACACACACTAGCCAATACCTGATACAAACAGATTTATAAAACACACACACTAGCCATGACCTGAGTGATACAAACAGATTTATAAAAACACACACTAGCCAGGACCTGAGTGATACAAACAGATTTATAAACACACACTAGCAGGACCTGAGTGATACAAACAGATTTATAAAACACACACACTAGCCATGAGCTCAGTGATACAAACAGATTTATAAAACACACACACTAGCCATCACCTCAGTGATACAAACAGATTTATAAAACACACACACTAGCCATGACCTCAGTGATTACAAACAGATTTATAAAACACACACACTAGCCATGACCTGATTAATACAAACAGATTTATAAAACACATACACTAGCCATGACCTGAGTGATACAAACAGATTTATAAAACACATACACTAGCCATGACCTGATACAAACAGATTTATAAAAACACACACACTAGCCATGACCTAAGTGATACAAACAGATTTATAAAACACACACACTTGCCATGACCTCAGTGATACAAACAGATTTATAAAACACATACACACTAGCCATGACCTGATACAAACAGATTTATAAAACACATACACACTAGCCATGGACCTTAGTGATACAAACAGATTTATAAAATCTACACACTAGCCATGACCTGAGTGATACAATACAGATTTATAAAAACACACACTAGCCATGACCTGAGTGATACAAACAGATTTATAAAAACACACACTAGCCATGACCTGAGTGATACAAACAGATTTATAAACACATACACTAGCCATGACTGATACAAACAGATTTCATTATAAAACACAATACACTAGCCATGACCTGATACAAACAGATTTATAAAACACATACACTAGCCATGACCTAAGTCATACAAACAGATTTATAAAACACACACACTAGCCATGACCTGAGTGTATACAAACAGATTTATAAAACACACACACTAGCCATGACCTGAGTGATACAAACAGATTTTAAAACACACACACACTAGCCATGACCTGAGTGATACAAACAGATTTATAAAACACATACACTAGCCATGACCTGATACAAACAGATTTATAAAACACACACACATAGCCATGACCTGATTACAAACAGATTTATAAAACACACACACTAGCCATGACCTCAGTGATACAAACAGATTTATAAAACACACACACTAGCCATGACCTGATACAAACAGATTTATAAAACCATACACTAGCCATTGACCTGATACAAACAGATTTATAAAACACACACACTAGCCATGACCTCAGTGATACAAACAGATTTATAAAACACACACACACTAGCCATGACCTGATACAAACAGATTTATAAAACACATACACTAGCCATGACATGGTGATACAGATTTATAAAACACACACACTAGCCATGACCTGAGTGATACAAACAGATTTTATAAAACACATACACTAGCCATGACCTGATACAAACAGATTTATAAAACACACACACTAGCCATGACCTGAGTGATACAAACAGATTTATAAAACACACACACTAGCCATGACCTGGTGATACAAACAGATTTATAAACACATACACTAGCCTGACCTGAGTGATACAAACAGATTTATAAAACACACACACTAGCCATGACCTCAGTGATACAAACAGATTTATAAAACACACACTAGCCATGACCTGAGTGATACAAACAGATTTATAAAACACACACACTAACCATGACCTCAGTGATACAAACAGATTTATAAAACACACACACTAGCCATGACCTCAGTGATACAAACAGATTTATAAAACACATACACTAGCCATGACCTGAGTGATACAAACAGATTTATAAAACACATACACTAGCCATGACCTGATACAAACAGATTTATAAAACACACACACTAGCCATGAACTCAGTGATACAAACAGATTTATAAAACACATACACTAGCCATGACCTAAGTCATACAAACAGATTTATAAAACACACACACTAGCCATGACCTGAGTGATATACAAACAGATTTATAAAACACATACACTAGCCCTGACCTCAGTGATACAAACAGATTTATAAAACACACACACTAGCCATGACCTGATGATACAAACAGATTTATAAAACACACACACTAGCCATGACCTGAGTGATACAAACGATTTATAAAACACATACACTAGCCATGACCTGATACAAACAGATTTATAAAAAACACACACTAGCCATGACCTGATACAAACAGATTTATAAAACACACACACTAGCCATGACCTCAGTGGTACAAACAGATTTATAAAAACACACACTAGCCATGACCTGATTACAAACAGATTTATAAAACACATACACTAGCCATGACCTGATACAACAGATTTATAAAACACACACACTAGCCATGACCTGATACAAACAGATTTATAAAACACACACACTAGCCATGACCTGATACAAACAGATTTATAAAACACACACACTAGCCATGACCTCAGTGATACAAACAGATTTATAAAACACACACACTAGCCATGACCTGATACAAACAGATTTATAAAACACATACACTAGCCATGACATGAGTGATACAGATTTATAAAACACACACATAGCCATGACCTGAGTGATACAAACAGATTTATAAAACACATACACTAGCCATGACCTGATACAAAATAGATTTATAAAACCACACACTAGCCATGACCTGGTGATACAAACAGATTATATAAAACACATTACACTAGCCATGACCTGAGGATCAACAGATTTATAAAACACACACACTACACCGAGTGATACAAACAGATTTATAAAACACACACACTAGCCATGACCTCAGTGATATACAAACAGATTTATAAAACACACACATAGCCATGACCTCAGTGATACAAACAGTTTATAAA
Organism: Monoplex corrugatus; assembly: GCA_030674185.1. NCBI lineage: Eukaryota > Metazoa > Mollusca > Gastropoda > Littorinimorpha > Ranellidae > Monoplex > Monoplex corrugatus. Next base: position 101,960,040 of record CM060310.1, on the reverse strand, counting down.
ACACACCACTAGCCATGACCTGAGTGATACAAACATATTTATAAAACACACACTAGCCATGACCTGGAGTGATAAAACAGTTTATAAAAACACAACAACTAGCCATGCGACTGATACAAACAGATTTTAAAACCAACACTAGCATGACTGATGATACAAACAGATTTATAAAACACACACACTAGCCATGACCTGAGTGATACAAACAGATTTATAAAACACACACTAGCCATACCTGAAGATTGCCAACAAGGATTTCAAGGTTAGCCATGATCAGGCTCTCCATCACATGCTCATGATTTCCAACACATAGGTTTATTTGCACTTATGGCTTTGCCATGACATTTTGGATCTCTTGTCCACAGGGATCAGTGTGCTCAGCTATTGAATTTGAGCCCAGGGAGGAACATTATCTTGACAAACTGAAACCGAAAGTGAATATAATTTCATCAAAACATGCACTGAATACAGTCGGCGTAGAGAGAACCTGGAAGAGGATCCAGTTCGCAGGTTTTGAACGACATGGATCTGATTGTGTTGAGAATTTCTTCTTGTGAGACTGGGGTAAAAGTAGTAAGAAGTGTGCCAGAGAAGGAAGGGTCAGGTGGGCATGGTTGACAGGGTGTCCTGTCAAGCCTGTCACGAAGAGTTTGTATTTTGGTGGTGAAATAGTTGGAGAATACAGATGGGAGTTCTTCATTTATAAAACACACACACTAGCCAGGAACTAAGTGATACAAACAGATTTATAAAACACACACACTAGCCATGACCTAAGTGATACAAACAGATTTATAAAACACACACACTAGCCATTACCTGATACAAACAGATTTATAAAACACATACACTAGCCATGACCTGAGTGATACAAACAGATTTATAAAACACACACACTAGCCATGACCTCAGTGATACAAACAGATTTATAAAACACATACACTAGCCAGGACTTGAGTGATACAAACAGATTTATAAAACACACACACTAGCCATGACCTCAGTGATACAAACAGGTTTATAAAACACACACACTAGCCATGACCTCAGTGATACAAACAGATTTATAAAACACACACACTAGCCATGACCTGATTAATACAAACAGATTTAAAAACACATACACTAGCCATGACCTGAGTGATACAAACAGATTTATAAAACACATACACTAGCCATGACCTGATACAAACAGATTTATAAAACACACACACACTAGCCATGACCTGAGTGATACAAACAGATTTTATAAAACACACACACTAGCCATGACCTCAGTGATACAAACAGATTTATAAAACACATCACACTAGCCATGACCTGATGATACAAACAGATTTATAAAAACACAACACTAGCCATGACCTGAGTATACAAACAGATTTATAAAACACACACACTAGCCATGACCGAGTGATACAAACAGATTTATAAAACACACACAATAGCCATGACCATGATACAAACAGATTTATAAACACACACACACTAGCCATGACCTGATTAATACAAACAGATTTATAAAACACAACACTAGCCATGACCTGAGTGATACAAACAGATTTATAAAACACATACACTAGCCATGACCTGAGTGATACAAACAGATTTATAAAACACATACACTAGCCATGATCTCAGTGATACAAACAGATTTATAAAACACATACACTAGCCATGACCTGATGATACAAACAGATTTATAAAACACACACACTACCCATGAACTGAGTGATACAAACAGATTTATAAAACACACACACTAGCCATGACCTAAGTCATACAAACAGATTTATAAAACACACACACTAGCCATGACCTGAGTCATACGAACAGATTTATAAAACACATACACTAGCCATGACCTCAGTGATACAAACAGATTTTTAAAACACACACACTAGCCATGACCTCAGTGATACAAACAGATTTATAAAACACAACACTAGCCATGACCTGAGTGATACAAACAGATTTATAAAACACATACACTAGCCATGACCTGAATGATTAACAAACAGATCTGATACAAACAGATTTACACACACTAGCCATGACCTCAGTGATACAAACAGATTTATAAAACACATACACTAGCCATGACCTGATACAAACAGATTTATAAAACACACACACTAGCCATGACCTGAGTGATACAAACAGATTTATAAAACACATACACTAGCCATGACCTGAGTGATACAAACAGATTTATAAAACACACACACTAGCCATGACCTGAGTGATACAAACAGATTTATAAAACACACACACTAGCCATGACCTCAGTGATATACAAACAGATTTATAAAACACACACACTAGCCATGACCTCAGTGATACAAACAGATTTATAAAACACACACACTAGCCATGACCTGAGTGATACAAACATATTTATAAAACACACACACTAGCCATGACCTGAGTGATACAAACAGATTTATAAAACACATACACTAGCCATGACCTGATACAAACAGATTTATAAAACACACACACACTAGCCATGACCTGAGTGATACAAACAGATTTATAAAACACACACACTAGCCATGACCTGAGTGATACAAACAGATTTATAAAACACACACACTAGCCAATACCTCAAGATTTGCCAACGCATAGGATTTCAAGGCTTATGCCATGATCATTTTGGGTCTTCTCCATCACATGGCATCAGTGATTTACCAACACATAGGGTTTATGTGCAGGCTTAAGGCTTATGCCATGATCATTTTGGATCTTCTCTGTCACAGGGCATCAGTTGCCTCAGAACATATTGAATTTAGCCCGAGCGGGGAGACATTATCTTGACAAACTGAAACCGAAAGTGAATATAACTTTCAATCAAAACATGCCTGAATAGTATCACAAATCTAACTCTATGACTCCCTCACCCTATCCACCAGCTGTCAATTATCAGCCGTGATAGTAAAACAAAAACGTAATCCTTTAATTTTCCTGGCTTCTTACATGAAGCTGGTAAATAGGGTGAGGAACCGGAATGATTAACGGATAGTTTATGTTCATGTATCAAAGATATTTTGGGTTAATTAAATAGAAGAACATTTTTTTCCAAAATGACATAAAAAAGGCAACATGTGGAGGGCCATGATCGCCAACGCCATGCGGCAGGACACTTGATGATGACGATGATGAAGAACAACATATATTAATAAGCATATCAATGCGGATCATTCCATAAACGACTGAAATTGCTCCATGCTGCAGTGTCACTTCCAACTAAATGCTGACGAAATAAGCATAAAAGCAGAGAGATTTAATTTAGCACATGCAATGCGAGGTTCAATATAGAAAACGTTCACTCCAGTTCATCATGGGGTGGGGGAGGGGAGGGGTTTAGGACCGAGACGGTCAAGCCATTCTGACAATCTTCCTTTCTTGACACACACACCATTACAAAAAATTCACATTTTGTACCTTTCAATGTCACTGTGACCTTGAATAAAACTTGATTTGCATGGAGGACAACGGTAGACTGTCAGAACATGAAAACACAATGTGAATAATTGTTGACCGTCACAGAAGTTTTAAGTTTTGAACTCGCCCAAGAGAGATTCATCATACTCGGACACTTCCATATGAGCTCAGTTCAAATTTGCCAGCAATTTATCTGGCAAACTCTGTGAACCTGCGCCAGGTCTATGCGCTTTGCAGTGTACTGAATGGGAAAGGGCACAGGACCAATAGCTCTTTGACATCACCAACAATGACTGAAACATTAAGATGGACACAGAACAATTCCATCCTTACATCACCAACAGTGACTGAAATATTAAGATGGACACAGAACAATTCCATCCTTACATCACCAACAATGACTGAAACATTAAGATGGACACAGAACAATTCCATCCTTACATCACCAACAATGACTGAAATATTAAGATGGACACAGAACAATTCCATCCTTACATCACCAACAATGACTGAAATATTAAGATGGACACAGAACAATTCCATCCTTACATCACCAACAGTGACTGAAACATTAAGATGGACACAGAACAATTCCATCCTTACATCACCAACAATGACTGAAATATTAAGATGGACACAGAACAATTCCATCCTTACATCACCAACAATGACTGAAATATTAAGATGGACACAGTACAATTCCATCCTTACATCACCAACAATGACTGAAACATTAAGATGGACACAGAACAATTCCATCCTTACATCACCAACAGTGACTGAAACATTAAGATGGACACAGAACAATTCCATCCTTACATCACCAACAATGACTGAAACATTAAGATGGACACAGAACAATTCCATCCTTACATCACCAACAGTGACTGAAACATTAAGATGGACACAGAACAATTCCATCCTTACATCACCAACAGTGACTGAAACATTAAGATGGACACAGAACAATTCCATCCTTACATCACGGGTGGGCTTACGCTCTACATGTAAGCCAAAACAAGTGTCACTGCCCGCCTTCAAGGAAACCTATAACCAGAAAAAACACGAAAATAGAATCACAGTAGGTATTTGATAAAACCAGACAGTCTTTCTGACTGTATTTAATACGTGTTCTGATTCTGTTGTCTGACTGTATTTAATACGTGTTCTGATTCTGTTGTCTGACTGTATTTAATACGTGTTCTGATTCTGTTGTCTGACTGTATTTAATACGTGTTCTGATTCTGTTGTCTGACTGCATTTAATAGTGTTCTGATTCTGTTGTCTGACTGTATTTAATACGTGTTCTGATTCTGTTGTCTGACTGTATTTAATACGTGTTCTGATTCTGTTGTCTGACTGTATTTAATACGTGTTCTGATTCTGTTGTCTGGCTGTATTTAATACGTGTTCTGATTCTGTTGTCTGGCTGTATTTAATACGTGTTCTGATTCTGTTGTCTGACTGTATTTAATACGTGTTCTGATTCTGTTGTCTGGCTGTATTTAATACGTGTTCTGATTCTGTTGTCTGACTGTATTTAATACGTGTTCTGATTCTGTTGTTTGACTGTATTTAATACGTGTTCTGATTCTGTTGTCTGGCTGTATTTAATACGTGTTCTGATTCTGTTGTCTGGCTGTATTTAATACGTGTTCTGATTCTGTTGTCTGACTGTATTTAATACGTGTTCTGATTCTGTTGTCTGGCTGTATTTAATACGTGTTCTGATTCTGTTGTCTGACTGTATTTAATACGTGTTCTGATTATGTTGTCTGGTTGTATTAAATACGTGTTCTGATTCTGTTGTCTGGTTGTATTAAATACGTGTTCTGATTCTGTTGTCTGGCTGTATGAAATACGTGTTCTGATTCTGTTGTCTGGTTGTATTAAATACGTGTTCTGATTCTGTTGTCTGGTTGTATGAAATACGTGTTCTGATTCTGTTGTCTGACTGTATTTAATACGTGTTCTGATTCTGTTGTCTGGCTGTATGAAATACGTGTTCTGATTCTGTTGTCTGACTGTATTTAATACGTGTTCTGATTCTTTTGTCTGGCTGTATTTAATACGTGTTCTGATTCTGTTGTCTGACTGTATTTAATACGTGTTCTGATTCTGTTGTCTGGTTGTATTAAATACGCGTTCTGAATCTTTGTCTGGCTGTATGAAATACGTGTTCTGATTCTGTTGTCTGGTTGTATTTAACACGTGTTCTGATTCTGTTGTCTGGTTGTATGAAATACGTGTTCTGATTCTGTTGTCTGGTTGTATTTAATACGTGTTCTGATTCTGTTGTCTGGTTGTATTTAATACGTGTTCTGATTCTGTTGTCTGGTTGTATGAAATACGTGTTCTGATTCTGTTGTCTGGTTGTATGAAATACGTGTTCTGATTCTGTTGTCTGGCTGTATGAAATACGTGTTCTGATTCTGTTGTCTGGTTGTATGAAATACGTGTTCTGATTCTGTTGTCTGGCTGTATGAAATACGTGTTCTGAATCTTTGTCTGGCTGTATGAAATACGTGTTCTGATTCTGTTGTCTGGCTGTATGAAATACGTGTTCTGAATCTTTGTCTGGCTGTATGAAATACGTGTTCTGATTCTGTTGTCTGGCTGTATGAAATACGTGTTCTGATTCTGTTGTCTGGTTGTATTTAACACGTGTTTCTGATTCTGTTGTCTGGTTGTATGAAATACGTGTTCTGATTTTGTTGTCTGGTTGTATTTAATACGTGTTCTGATTCTGTTGTCTGGTTTGTATTTAATACGTGTTGTGATTCTGTTGTCTGGTTGTATGAAATACGTGTTCTGATTCTGTTGTCTGGTTGTATGAAATACGTGTTCTGATTCTGTTGTCTGGTTGTATTTAATACGTGTTCTGATTCTGTTGTCTGGTTGTATTTAATACGTGTTCTGATTCTGTTGTCTGGCTGTATGAAATACGTGTTCTGAATCTTTGTCTGGCTGTATGAAATACGTGTTCTGATCTGTTGACTGGCTGTATGAAATACGTGTTCTGAATCTTTGTCTGGCTGTATGAAATACGTGTTCTGATTCTGTTGTCTGGTTGTATGAAATACGTGTTCTGATTCTGTTGTCTGGTTGTATTTAACACGTGTTCTGATTCTGTTGTCTGGCTGTATGAAATACGTGTTCTGAATCTTTGTCTGGCTGTATGAAATACGTGTTCTGATTCTGTTGTCTGGCTGAATGAAATACGTGTTCTGATTCTGTTGTCTGGTTGTATTTAACACGTGTTCTGATTCTGTTGTCTGGTTGTATGAAATACGTGTTCTGATTCTGTTGTCTGACTGTATTTAATACGTGTTCTGATTCTGTTGTCTGGTTGTATTTAATACGTGTTCTGATTCTGTTGTCTGGTTGTATGAAATACGTGTTCTGATTCTGTTGTCTGGTTGTATGAAATACGTGTTCTGATTCTGTTGTCTAGTTGTATTTAATACGTGTTCTGATTCTGTTGTCTGGTTGTATTTAATACGTGTTCTGATTCTGTTGTCTGGTTGTATGAAATACGTGTTCTGATTCTGTTGTCTGGTTGTATTTAACACGTGTTCTGATTCTGTTGTCTGGTTGTATGAAATACGTGTTCTGATTCTGTTGTCTGGTTGTATTTAATACGTGTTCTGATTCTGTTGTCTGGTTGTATTAAATACGTGTTCTGATTCTGTTGTCTGGTTGTATGAAATACGTGTTCTGATTCTGTTGTCTGGTTGTATTAAATACGTGTTCTGATTCTGTTTGACTGTATTTAATACGTGTTCTGATTATGTTGTCTGGTTGTATTAAATACGTGTTCTGATTCTGTTGTCTGGTTGTATGAAATACGTGTTCTGATTCTGTTGTCTGGTTGTATTAAATACGCGTTCTGATTCTGTTGTCTGGTTGTATGAAATACGTGTTCTGATTCTGTTGTCTGGGTGTATGACTTGTGGTCTGTGACCTGTGACTTTTGACCTGTGACCTGTGGCACGTGGCCTGTGACCTGTGGCCTGTGACTTGTGGCCTGTGATCTGTGGCCTGTGACCTGTGATCTGTGGCCTGTGGCCTGTGATCTGTGGCCTGTGGCCTGTGATCTGTGGCCTGTGATCTGTGGCCCGTGGTCTGTGGCCTGTGATCTGTGGCCTGTGATCTGTGGCCTGTGGTCTGTGGCCTGTGATCTGTGATCTGTGGCCTGTGGTCTGTGGCCTGTGATCTGTGGCCTGTGGCCTGTGGCCTGTGATCTGTGACCTGTGGCCTGTGATCTGTGGCCTGTGATCTGTGGCCTGTGGCCTGTGATCTGTGGCCTGTGATCTGTGGCCTGTGGCCTGTGATCTGTGGCCTGTGGCCTGTGATCTGTGGCCTGTAATCTGTGGCCTGTGGCCTGTGATCTGTGGCCTGTGGCCTGTGATCTGTGGCCTGTGGCCTGTGGCCTGTGATCTATGGCCTGTGATCTGTGATCTGTGGCCTGTGATCTATGGCCTGTGATCTGTGGCCTGTGGCCTGTGATCTGTGGCCTGTGGTCTGTGGCCTGTGATCTGTGGCCTGTGATCTGTGGCCTGTGGCCTGTGATCTGTGATCTGTGGCCTGTGGCCTGTGATCTGTGGCCTGTGGTCTGTGATCTGTGGCCTATGACCTGTGATCTGTGGCCTGTGGCCTGTGATCTGTGGCCTGTGATCTGTGGCCTGTGATCTGTGGGCTGTGATCTGTGGCCTGTGATCTGTGGGCTGTGATCTGTGATCTGTGACTTGTGGCCTGTGATCTGTGGCCTGTGATCTGTGATCTGTGGCCTGTGATCTGTGATCTGTGACCTGTGATCTGTGATCTGTGACCTGTGATCTGTGGCCTGTGGCCTGTGATCTGTGGCCTGTGATCTGTGATCTGTGACCTGTGGCCTGTGGCCTGTGATCTGTGGCCTGTGATCTGTGATCTGTGGCCTGTGATCTGTGATCTGTGATCTGTGGCCTGTGACCTGTGACCTGTGATCTGTGGCCTGTGATCTGTGATCTGTGACCTGTTGACCTTTGACCTGTGACCTGTGGCCTGTGATCTGTGATCTGTGACCTGTGGCCTGTGGCCTGTGACCTGTGACCTGTGGCCTGTGACCTGTGGCCTGTGATCTGTGGCCTGTGGCCTGTGATCTGTGATCTGTGGCCTGTGATCTGTGATCTGTGATCTGTGATCTGTGACCTGTGATCTGTGGCCTGTGGCCTGTGATCTGTGGTCTGTGATCTGTGATCTGTGACCTGTGATCTGTGACCTGTGGCCTGTGGCCTGTGATCTGTGGCCTGTGGCCTGTGATCTGTGACCTGTGGCCTGTGACCTGTGGCCTGTGGCCTGTGATCTGTGGCCTGTGGTCTGTGATCTGTGATCTGTGATCTGTGACCTGTGGCCTGTGGCCTGTGATCTGTGACCTGTGGCCTGTGACCTGTGACCTGTGACCTGTGGCCTGTGATCTATGGCCTGTGACCTTTGACCTGTGACCTGTGGCCTGTGATCTGTGATCTGTGACCTGTGGCCTGTGACCTTTGACCTGTCACCTGTGACCTGTGATCTGTGGCCTGTGATCTGTGCCTCCAGGGTTGAACCCTCAACTTCTTGCGTTATGAAGATGGATCTCTCACCACTGAGCCAGTGGATATAAGTTGCTGAGAAAATACAGTTCACAAACCGTCCTCAACAACTGCCGATTTCACGCTGTGTTTTGGTCAATGTAATCCTGACCCTTAAGTCCACTGGGTTCAATTCAGTGCTCCTTTCACTACTCCACTTTTGGAAAAATGTGTGTGCAGTGGACTGGTGCCACACATACATCATTCTGACATCTACTGACAACGCAAACACAAAACAATCATTAACATATCGAATTAAAAACGTCTGAACGGATTAAATCATTCACACAATACAGCAGTCAGTCACTCACGTTGTCCACATTCACCGTTAAGTGAATAAAATTCACAATGTGGTAAAGTTATGAAACGTAGACATCAAAACGCGTTTCACACACACACACACACACACACACACAAAACACACATACACACACGCACGCACACAGACAGACACACGCAGACATACACACACACACAAGCACACACGCGCACGCACAGCACACACAGGCGCGCGCGCGCGCGTGCACACACGGCACACACACACACACACCACACACACACACATACACACACACACACACACACACAAACACAAACACACACACACATACACACACACACAAACAAACACACACACACATACACACACACAGAGACACACACACACACACACACAAACACACAAACTTCCCTTTCATTCAATGTGTCAACAATGGTGACGATGTCAGCCTTGTGTTTGGGATACACAGTGTGGACTGTCACTGATATTTCTGTTCAAAGCCCAGCCGACTGCATAGACCCATATCAGGGCCATAACCTGTTTCAAAACATACACAATACTTCAACACGAAAAAAAAAAAACAAAGAAAAGAAAACCAAGTCCACTTATTCGCGTACATAATCTGAAGAGATGTTCCTGGCGTTGACCACTTCGTCCAGGTTTTCACACCCAGGATAAAAAAAAAACCACCTTAATACAAGTTTAAACACAACTGTGTGTGTGTATGTGTGTGTGAGTGTGTGTGTGTGTGTGGTGTGTGTGTGTGTGTGTGTGAGTGTGTTTAAGTGTGTGTGTAAGTATGTGTGTGAGTGTGTGAATATGTGTGTGTATGTGTGTGTGTATGTGTGTGTGTGTGTGTGTGTGTGTGTGTGAGTGTGTGTGTGTGTGTGTGAGTGTGTTTAAGTGTGTGTGTAAGTATGTGTGTGAGTGTGTGAATATGTGTGTGTATGTGTGTGTGTATGTGTGTGTGTGTGTGTGAGTGTGTTTAAGTGTGTGTATGTAAGTATGTGTGTGAGTGTGTGAATATGTGTGTGTATGTGAATGTGTGTATGTGTGTATGAATGTTTGTGTGTATGTGTCTGTGCATAAGTGCGTATATGAGTGACTGAGTGTATGTGTATGTATGTGTGTGAGTGTGCGCATGTGTGAGTATGTGTGTGTAGGGGAGAGACAGACAGACAGACAGAGAAAGAGAGAGAGACAGAGAGAGACAGAGAGAGAGAGAGACTCTCTTCATGGAACATTGCAGATGGAATGATACGTTTCACTACAATGTAGTGAGCGGTCTTCTCTCTCTGTTATCCAGACAAGCCCCTCAGCCCCCTCAGCCCCCCCCCCCCCACCTGACCAAGGCCCTGAAGCCAGCCAGAAGAACCAGAAGAGTTGTCGTCCAGTGGATGCCCGCCATCTGGTGGGGTGCCAACACACGGAAAGGTCAGTGAGCGATAGTGGACAACAGGAACACAATCATGTCAAACTTCAGTGTCAGCTGCACAGTGAAAAGAAAGCATCATTAGATCACTTCTTAACCCTTTGGCTCCCGTACCCTATCCACAAATAGCAAAAACTTAACCCTTTGACTCCTGCACCCTATCCACCAACTGCGAAAACTTAACCCTTTGACTCCTACACCCTATCCACCAACTGCGAAAAAATAACCCTTTGAATCCCGCACTCTATCCACCAACTGCATAAACTTAACCCTTTGACTCCCACACCCTATCCACCAACCGCGAAAATTTAACCCTTTGACTCCCTCACCCTATCCATCAACAGCAAAGATTTAACCATTTGACTCCAGCACCCTATCCACCAACTGTAGGAAGTTGGTGGATAGAGTGAGGGAGTCAAAGGGTTAAGTTATTGCTTTGTTAGCATGGTTGACAATGCAGGATGCTGGTGGACAGGGTGCGGGAGTCAAAGGGTTAAGTTTTTACTTTGTTAGCATGGTTGACAATGCAGGATGTTGGTGGACAGGGTGCGGGAGTCAAAGGGTTAAGATTTTGCTTTGTTAGCATGGTTGACAATGCAGATGCTGATGGACAGGGTGCGGGAGTCAAAGGGTTAAGTTTTTGCTTTGTTAGCATGGTTGACAATGCAGGATGCTGGTGGACAGGGTGCGGGAGCCAAAGGGTTAAGTAAATCATAGTTAGAGGAGGACGATAACTTGACCTTCTGCACAGAGGGCAGCAAATGATTGTGATGACGCTACATGCCGGCCACTTGTTGACGTCATTCTGTTCTCTGTTATTTGTAAGGACACATGTTATGGCATAATGTTTGTGATCAACAGAGACACTGTCACTAACACTGATACTGACACTAACACTGATACTGACACTGACATTGATACTGACACTGATACTGACACTGACATTGATACTGACACAGATACTGATTTTGAATCAATGTAAAATAGTATCTGAAGAATTGTCCTAGGAAGACTTAGCATATAATTCAAACCATTCATATTGCAAAGAGTTCAGCGGTAAAGACAGATTTATTATGTCCTATGTAGAAAGATTTCTCAGTTTTGAGAGCAGGTATTGAAAACGCTGAGCCTGCTTGCCTTTCAATTATTGATCCATCAGTGAAAATTTTCAAGTGATCAGAATAACAGTATTCTCTGTGACATTTAACTTGACTTGCCAGTATTATCTTCTTATTTCAAATCTGTGTGGTATATGTCAAATCGGGCTCTTTGGAGTTCCCAACTGGGTACTGGTGAAAAGGAAGGTCTTATTGATACAGGATCCGCTTTTAGATCAATTCCAGAGTCTTTCATAACGTCAGATGTATATGTTGCAAGAGTCACCTGGGAAGATACTGATCTAGCTCTTTTTGGAAAGTCGGTGTCTGATCTTAATTTTGATTATTTTTCGATTATGTTTTCTGTAGTGGTGGTTCTTAACAAAAATTTAGTAGAAGCGACTTTCCTTTGTTCATCAAGTGGCAACAAGCTCTTGAATCATCAAAATTACAAACAAGATCTGAAATGATATTGGAAATTAGTCACTTGATTCATAGTTTATCCTTAAGAGATACTGATATTACTTTCTGCTGGATACCATCTCATAGTTCTTTTCATTACAATGATATGGTTGATAGGGCTGCCAAACGGGGGCAAAGTGCTCACCAGATTCAAATAATATACAACTTTCTCTCTCATTGCATGAGTGTTATACCTTAGTGGACACCTACGTATGGAAGCAGTTCCAAGATAAACAGAAAAAGTATAAAAAATGTTACATGAACTTTGAAATTAGTAAATCGTCTAAGCCGTTTCCTGCCGGCAGAATTATACAATCCCTTATGTATAGGTGGAAACTTGGTGCATTCAAAACAAAATACACCAGGAATATAGTGTGTTTGTGTGGAAAGAAGATAACGCATAGACATATACTTTCATGTGTTCGGGTAACACGACATATACCTACACTCTCTACAAAGGCAATTTCTGACATATTTGCCTCACCATCATTAATATATGAATTTTTTGTTAGCCTGTCAAAAAGTCCTATAGCGAATTACCTTTAACATGATATTTCACTTGTTCACCGTTGTGGTTAGTCGATTCTTAGTTTTTACTTTTATTCATTTATTCTAGATGTTTATTAATTTTGTTTATTAGATTGTTTGTTTAAAATCTTTAATTGTGATAATATTATTTGTTGGCTTTACCTTCCCCTCCTCAAAAATAATTGTTTTCTGGATCATTTTTTTCAGATCAAAATTGACAATTTTCAAATACCCTCTTCACTCCTCCTGTATTTTCCACCACCACCACCCACCCCTTCTTTTTTTTTTTGTTGTTGTCTAAAATCACTTTAGTGAATAGACATTAAATCGAAGACCACCACTGATACTGACACTGACATTGATACTGACACTGACACTGATACTGACGCTGATACTGACACTAGCATTATACTGACACTGATACTGACGCTGATACTGACATTAACATTGATGCTGACACTGACACTGATACTGACACTGATACTGACACTAGCATTATACTGACACTGATACTGACACTGACACTGATACTGACACTGATACTGACACTAGCATTATACTGACACTGATACTGACGCTGATACTGACTATATTGATACTGACACTGATACTGACTCTAATATTGATACTGACGCTGATACTGACTCTAATATTGATACTGACACTGACACTGATACTGACCTGATACTGACACTAGCATTATACTGACACTGATACTGACGCTGATACTGACTCTAATATTGATACTGACACTGACACTGATACTGACGCTGATACTGACACTAACATTGATGCTGACACTGACACTAACATTGACACTGGCACTGACTCTGACACTGCCACTATGTTTTAGTTGTCAAGACATCGATCCAGACAAAATGAACACACACGTGCACAGACTGACGTCATACTCACATCATCACATCATCATCATACTCACATACTTACTTCAAAAAGCATGTGCACGCACACTTACTTGCAAACAGACAGACAGACAGACAGACGTATACACGTACGTACGTTTCTATATGTATAGGCATGCATACATACACTACAGAGTGAGACAGACAGACAGACAGACGAACAGACATACAGAGAGACAGACAGACAGAAAGACAGAGAGACAATATGTAAAAATGATAATAATATAGTAATTACTATATTTATATAGCGCAAAATATTGATATAAATCAAATCTAAGCGCTGAACATACACATACGTACGCATGCACACACACGCACGCACACACGTACATATGACTATAAATGAGGAAAAGAAGAAAAGTAGGGAAACTTATAGAAAACATATTACATACAAATATAAATTATAATGCGATTCCACTCCAAGTGGAGACAGGCTGCAGTGGGGGTTGAGTGAGGTCAGGATTTTATGCAGAGGAGAAAAGGTGAGTTTTGAGAGCGGACTTGAAGGAGACAAAAGTAGGTCAAAATTGTTCACCTTTCTTTAAAAAGACGGACATGTGTGTGTTTGAAAAATAAAAACGATAGTCCCATCTAGCGTGTAGTAAAAAGACGATAAAAGCTTTCCTATACAGCCAACCAAGAACGATGTATGAGTCTTTTTCATATTACGTAGATAATAACATTACAGTTTCTCCATAAAGCAAAGAAGTTTTTATGTCTTTTGTTGTTGTTGTTCTTCTTCTTATTGTTGTTGTTGTTGTTGCTCTTCTTCTTCTACTTCTTCTTCTTCTTCTTCTTCTTCTTCTTCTTCTTCTTCTTCTTGCTGATGATGATGACGACGACGATGAAAATGATGATAATATAGATAATGGAGATTTTGCCTGGCTTTAATCTATAAAACTAAACTCATCAATTAAGACGAACTTATAGTGAGCTGTAAAGCCTTTCTTTCTGTGGGATCACAGACAAGTAAAACCCCACACAGCAGGCAGCACAACAGACCAGACAGTCCAAGACAGAAGGGGTGGTGGGGGGGGGGGGAGGGGGAGAGAAATCAATAAGGCGGGAGAGGAGACAGGCCAGCCCACAAAGCAAGCCACATGGCCCTGGCTTCAGAGGCGGGCAATGATCAGAAATGGTAACATTAGGGGGGAGAGGGGCTTTCTGCACTGCGCGCATCCCTTCACATTGGCAAATAATTCAATTTTATCTCCGCCAGTCAGCGGGCACCATGGCGCCAGACCTTGTGCCCAGCTTGTCTGCTAGTCTCCAGGAATCGGCCAATTACCATTACCCTCCCCCCTTATTACCACTATCCTCCCCCCTCCTCTTCTCTCTGCGCCCGTTGGCTGCTTAGTTATGTATGTATGCAGGACGGAGGGGGGGGGGGGGAGGCAAGGGTAGGGGTTAGCAAAGAACGGGAACGTTGTAGTGATGCAAGGACCATCTCCGTGGTAAGTGGTTAGCACAACAGTATCGACAGGAACGTTCGTACGGTTCCAACCATCATTCTATCCAAACTCACCTTTTACTTTTTTACCCAACCATCTACCCCAACCACCTTCTTTTACCCCAACCACCTCTTCTACCCCAACCACCTTCTACCAACCACCTTCTTACCCAACCACCTTCTTACCCCAACCACCTTCTTACCCCAACCACCTTCTTACCCCAACCACCTTCTACCCCAACCACCTTCTTACCCCAACCACCTTCTTACCCCAACCACCTTCTTACCCCAACCACCTTCTTACCCCAACCACCTTCTTACCCCAACCACCTTCTTACCCCAACCACCTTCTTACCCCAACCCCTTCTTACCCCAACCACCTTCTTACCCCAACCACCTTCTTACCCCAACCAGCTTGTTACTGGGGCTGAGCGTGCTGTGTGTTGTCTGAGGACAGTGGGAAGACCACACAGTGTGTTTTTATTCACTTCACTGATGCGTCATTGAAGGTCTTGCTCAAATCTCTTGACCAACACTGCAGGTGTCTGTATTCCCGGGGCCTGGTTGACGCCAGGAGGTATTATGAAAGTAAGCATAGAGTTACAGACCTGTCACGCAGTCTCAATCCACAATGGATCTGCACGTCATAGTGATTGTCGTCAACATCGTCATTCATCATCACAACATGTAAAACATAGTGATTGTCGTCATGCATCATCACAACATGTAAAACATAGTGATTGTCGTCAACATCGTCATTCATCATCACAACATGTAAAACATAGTGATTGTCGTCATGCATCATCACAACATGTAAAACATAGTGATTGTCGTCAACATCGTCATGCATCATCACAACATGTAAAACATTGTGATTGTCGTCAACATCGTCATGCATCATTACAGCATGTAAAACATAGTGATAGTCGTCAACATCGTCATTCATCATCACAACATGTAAAACATAGTGATTGTCGTCAACATCGTCATGCATCATCACTGCATGTAAAACATTGTGATTATCGTCAACATCATCATTCATCATCACAACATGTAAAACATAGTGATTGTCGTCAACATCGTCATTCATCATCACAACATGTAAAACATAGTGATTGTCGTCAACATCGTCATGCATCATCACAACATGTAAAACATTGTGATTGTCGTCAACATCGTCATGCATCATCACAACATGTAAATCATAGTGATTGTCGTCAACATCGTCATTCATCATCACAACATGTAAAACATAGTGATTGTCGTCAACATCGTCATTCATCATCACTGCATGTAAAACATAGTGATTGTCGTCAACATCGTCATTCATCGTCACAGCATGTAAAACATAGTGATTGTCGTCAACATCGTCATTCATCATCACAACATGTAAAACATTGTGATTGTCGTCATGCATCATCACAACATGTAAAACATAGTGATTGTCGTCAACATCGTTATGCATCATCACAACATGTAAAACATTGTGATTGTCGTCATGCATCATCACAACATGTAAAACATAGTGATTGTCGTCAACATCGTCATTCATCGTCACAACATGTAAAACATAGTGATTGTCGTCAACATCGTCATGCATCGTCACAACATGTAAAACATAGTGATTGTCGTCAACATCGTCATGCATCATCACAACATGTAAAACATAGTGATTGTCGTCAACATCGTCATTCATCATCACAGCATGTAAAACACAGTGATAGTCGTCAACATCGTCATGCATCGTCACAACATGTAAAACATAGTGATTGTCGTCAACATCGTTATGCATCATCACAACATGTAAAACATAGTGATTGTCGTCAACATCGTCATGCATCATCACAACATGTAAAACATTGTGATTGTCGTCAACATCGTCATGCATCATCACAACATGTAAAACATAGTGATTGTCGTCAACATCGTCATTCATCAACACAACATGTAAAACATTGTGATTGTCGTCAACATCGTCATGCATCATCACAACATGTAAAAACATTGTGATTGTCGTCAACATCGTCATTCATCATCACAACATGTAAAACATAGTGATTGTCGTCAACATCGTCATGCATCATCACAACATGTAAAACATTGTGATTGTCGTCAACATCGTCATGCATCATCACAGCATGTAAAACATTGTGATTGTCGTCATGCATCATCACAACATGTAAAACATAGTGATTGTCGTCAACATCGTCATGCATCATCACAACATGTAAAACATAGTGATTGTCGTCATGCATCATCACAACATGTAAAACATTGTGATTGTCGTCATGCATCATCACAACATGTAAAACATTGTGATTGTCGTCAACATCGTCATGCATCATCACAACATGTAAAACATAGTGATTGTCGTCATGCATCATCACAACATGTAAAACATAGTGATTGTCGTCAACATCGTCACACATCATCACAACATGTAAAACATAGTGATTGTCGTCAACATCGTCATGCATCATCACAACATGTAAAACATTGTGATTGTCGTCAACATCGTCATGCATCATCACAGCATGTAAAACATTGTGATTGTCGTCAACATCGTCATGCATCATTACAGCATGTAAAACATTGTGATTGTCATCAACATCGTCATGCATCATCACAGCATGTAAAACATCGTCATGCATCATCACAACATGTAAAACATTGACCCAGGATCAGTGTGGGGTAGGACGTGGCACAGACACACTATGGCCGAGGCTATAGATACAATGTGTGACACACACTGACCACTGACCACTGACCAGGCCGCCTGGTGATATTGATAGAGCCGTGGATTGTATAGATACAATGTGTGACACACACTGACCACTGACCACTGACCAGGCCGCCTGGTGATATTGATAGAGCCGTGGATTGTATAGATACAATGTGTGACACACACTGACCACTGACCACTGACCAGGCCGCCTGGTGATATTGATAGAGCCGTGGATTGTATAGATACAATGTGTGACACACACTGACCACTGAGGAGGCCGCCTGGTGATATTGATAGAGCCGTGGATTGTATAGATACAATGTGTGACACACACTGACCACTGACCAGGCCGCCTGGTAATATTGATAGAGCCATGTATTGTATAGATACAATGTGTGACACACACTGACCACTGTCCAGGCCGCCTGGTGATATTGATAGAGCCATGTATTGTATAGATACAATGTGTGACACACACTGACCACTGACCACTGACCAGGCCACCTGGTGATATTGATAAAGCCATGGATTGTATAGATACAATGTGTCACACACACTGACCACTGACCAGGCCGCCTAGTGATATTGATAAAGCCGTGTATTGTATAGATACAATGTGTGACACACACTGGTCACTGACCACTGACCATGACCAGGCCGCCTGGTGATATTGATAGAGTCGTGGATTGTATAGATACAATGTGTGACACACTGACCACTGACCACTGACCAGGCCGCCCGGTGATATTGATAGAGCCATGTATTGTATAGATACAATGTGTGACACACACTGACCACTGACCACTGACCAGGCCGCCTGGTGATATTGATAGAGCCATGGATTGTATAGATACAATGTGTGACACACACTGACCACTGACCACTGACCAGGCCGCCTGGTGATATTGATAGAGCCATGGATTGTATAGATACAATGTGTGACACACACTGACCACTGACCACTGTCTAGGCCGCCTGGTGATATTGATAGAGCCATGTATTGTATAGATACAATGTGTGACACACACTGACCACTGACCACTGTCTAGGCCGCCTGGTGATATTGATAGAGCCATGTATTGTATAGATACAATGTGTGACACACACTGACCACTGACCACTGTCCAGGCCGCCTGGTGATATTGATAGAGCCATGTATTGTATAGATACAATGTGTGACACACACTGACCACTGACCACTGTCCAGGCCGCCTGGTGATATTGATAGAGCCGTGGATTGTATAGATACAATGTGTGACACACACTGACCACTGTCCACTGTCCAGGCCGCCTGGTGATATTGATAGAGCCATGTATTGTATAGATACAATGTGTGACACACACTGGTCACTGACCACTGTCCAGGCCGCCTGGTGATATTGATAGAGCCGTGGATTGTATAGATACAATGTGTGACACACACTGACCACTGTCCACTGTCCAGGCCGCCTGGTGATATTGATAGAGCCATGTATTGTATAGATACAATGTGTGACACACACTGGTCACTGACCACTGTCCAGGCCGCCTGGTGATATTGATAGAGCCATATATTGTATAGATACAATGTGTGACACACACTGATCACTGACCACTGACCAGGCCGCCTGGTGATATTGATAGAGCCATGTATTGTATAGATACAATGTGTGACACACACTGACCACTGACCACTGTCCAGGCCGCCTGGTGATATTGATAGAGCCATGTATTGTATAGATACAATGTGTGACACACACTGACCACTGACCACTGTCCAGGCCGCCTGGTGATATTGATAGAGCCGTGGATTGTTGTCTTGAGTTCAATCCCAGCCTGCAACATAAAACCTGTGTGCTGTCCATCTTTCTGCTCCAGTCAATCTGGTGGTTTCAGGTCAGTGTGTCTTCAGTCCTGTGTTCCCTTTGCCCTCAACATGTGAAGACCTGGCCAGCGCATAAGTCCTTGCACGGGCTCAGATAGTGATCGGCAGATTTGGAAGAAGCGTGTGTGAAATTTACCGAGTGTGATGAATGTCTCTTGAACAAAACTCCAAACTCCAAACTTGCCAATCCATGGCCTGCATCAATCGATCTCAATGTCCATTCCTGTTTGTTTGGGGGACTTAATGCCTGGAGACTATTTAGAGGAATGACAGGTGTGATTGACTGTAACTCCATTGACCACCAGCCCTGTGGTAGTTGGCACAACCTGTACAAAATGACCACGATCATCTTCAGACGTGGTCTGACCATAAGACGGCGAGCGCAAGAGCAAATAGGAAATTACTTCACAACAGTGTCAGGAGTAGTTAAAGATTGCTGCCATGAAAATAACATTGTGTTTATGTGGCGACAGTTGGCTCCCATTTGTGAATTATTGTATTGTATTGTATTGTATTGTATTGTGTTGTATTGTATTGTATTGTATTGTGTTGTGTTGTGTTGTATTGTGTTGTGTTGTATTGTATTGTATTGTATTGTATTGTATTGTATTGTATTGTATTGTATTGTATTGTATTGTATTGTATTGTATTGTATTGACCAAAATAAGAACTTTATATCAAGTCACTTTTCTGTCGTTTTCCGTTTCCATGAAATAGTTAATTCGTTATTCAGAATAGTTTGTAAATAGATAAGTCATCATCCTCTTTGGTTTTTCTTTAGTTTAATACAAGTCATTTCCCACACATTTAAATTGAAGTCTAGCAAAACGACGCATTATCAGCAATGACCAAACTTGACACTGGCAAATTGACATGAAGAGGGCAGGTGGTGAACAGGACTTAAAGGGCACTTATCTGAAGCCAACATAATGACTGGAGTGTCAAGGTGGTCAGCCAACACAATGACTGGAGTGTCAAGGTGGTCAGCCAACATAATGACTGGAGTGTCAAGGTGGACAGCCAACACAATGACTGGAGTGTCAAGGTGGTCAGCCAACATAATGACTGGAGTGTCAAGGTGGACAGCCAACACAATGACTGGAGTGTCAAGGTGGACAGCCAACACAATGACTGGAGTGTCAAGGTGGTCAGCCAACACAATGACTGGAGTGTCAAGGTGGACAGCCATCATAATGACTGGAGTGTCAAGGTGGACAGCCATCATAATGACTGGAGTGTCAAGGTGGTCAGCCAACATAATGACTGGAGTGTCAAGGTGGTCAGCCAACATAATGACTGGAGTGTCAAGGTGGACAGCCAACACAATGACTGGAGCGTCAAGGTGGACAGCCAACACAATGACTGGAGTGTCAAGGTGGACAGCCAACACAATGACTGGAGTGTCAAGGTGGACAGCCAACACAATGACTGGAGTGTCAAGGTGGACAGCCAACACAATGACTGGAGTGTCAAGGTGGACAGCCAACACAATGACTGGAGTGTCAAGGTGGACAGCCAACACAATGACTGGAGTGTCAAGGTGGTCAGCCAACATAATGACTGGAGTGTCAAGGTGGACAGCCAACACAATGACTGGAGTGTCAAGGTGGACAGCCAACATAATGATTGGAGTGTCAAGGTGGACAGCCAACACAATGACTGGAGTGTCAAGGTGGACAGCCAACATAATGACTGGATTGTCAAGGTGGTCAGCCAACATAATGACTGGAGTGTCGAGGTGGTCAGCCAACACAATGACTGGAGTGTCAAGGTGGACAGCCAACACAATGACTGGAGTGTCAAGGTGGTCAGCCAACACAATGACTGGAGTGTCAAGGTGGACAGCCATCACAATGACTGGAGTGTCAAGGTGGACAGCCAACACAATGATTGGAGTGTCAAGGTCAAGGTGGACAGCCAACACAATGACTGGAGTGTCAAGGTGGTCAACACAATGACTGGAGTGTCAAGGTGGACAGCCAACATAATGACTGGAGTGTCAAGGTGGACAGCCAACATAATGACTGGAGTGTCAAGGTGGACAGCCATTATAATGACTGGAGTGTCAAGGTGGACAGCCAACAGGTCAGTGTTTATGTTGCAGTGTGGGATTAACCTCAAGACATCACGCCTTCAGTCCACTGGTCTACATACAGATGGCAACAGCGGAAGAACACCCAGGTTCCCTCAGAACGTCAGGAATGAAGGGCCGAAACACTTGCCTGAGGGCAACTTCGTCTCTGAGGACCTACTGTTGTCTAGCACTCCTTAGAGTTCCTTGCTACACAGCAACGCTATTAATTAGCTTTGTGTGCTTTCAAACCGTATAGTTTGAAGGAATGCATAGTGATATTTTACCATACAATAAACAACATACAATACTTCTTTACTTATCCAGCATCAGAAACTACTGTGTGCATCCGCTAAGTGTGAATTGTACATTCACCAATGGAGCTCTATGGCAGTGTGAAAGCCGTGCAACTCACAGATGAACTTTTGAAATCCTACCACAGTCATCAGTGACAAAGACGATAAATCCTGGTTTGATGAAGACAAAATCACACAAAGATGGGAAGAGATTTTCAAAGATCTCTTAAACCTTACCAGTCAAAGATCTCTTAAACTCTACTGGTCAAAGATCTCTTAAACTCTACTGGTCAAAGATCTCTTAAACTCTACTGGTCAAAGATCTCTTTAACCCTCTTAAACCTTACCGGTCAAAGATCTCTTAAACTCTACTGGTCAAAGATCTCTTTAACCCTCTTAAACCTTACCGGTCAAAGATCTCTTAAATTCTACTGGCCAAAGATCTCTTAAACCTTACCGGTCAAAGATCTCTTAAACCTTACTGGTCAAAGATCTCTTAAACCTTACTGGTCAAAGATCTCTTAAACCTTACTGGTCAAAGATCTCTTAAACCTTACTGGTCAAAGATCTCTTAAACCTTACTGGTCAAAGATCTCTTAAACCTTACTGGTCAAAGATCTCTTAAACCTTACCGGTCAAAGATCTCTTAAACCCAAACGGTCAAAGATCTCTTAAACCCAAACGGTAAAAAAAATTAAATTCTTAAACCCTGCCAGTCACAGATCTCTTAAACCTTACCGGTCCAATCAGGACGAGGCTGGACACACAGAGCGGCAGACATACTTCACACGTACAACATACCTGTACGCCATTTTCTCCTTTACGCGCAGCCATACCTGTACGCCATGTTTCTCCTTTACCTGCAGCCATACCTGTACGCCATGTTTCTCCTTTACCTGCAGCCATACCTGTACGCCATGTTTCTCCTTTACCTGCAGCCATACCTGTACGCCATGTTTCTCCTTTACCTGCAGCCATACCTGTACGCCATGTTTCTCCTTTACCTGCAGCCATACCTGTACGCCATGTTTCTCCTTTACCTGCAGCCATACCTGTACGCCATGTTTCTCCTTTACCTGCAGCCATACCTGTACGCCATGTTTCTCCTTTACCTGCAGCCATACCTGTACGCCATGTTTCTCCTTTACCTGCAGCCATACCTGTACGCCATGTTTCTCCTTTACCTGCAGCCATACCTGTACGCCATGTTTCTCCTTTACCTGCAGCCATACCTGTACGCCATGTTTCTCCTTTACCTGCAGCCATACCTGTACGCCATGTTTCTCCTTTACCTGCAGCCATACCTGTACGCCATGTTTCTCCTTTACCTGCAGCCATACCTGTACGCCATGTTTCTCCTTTACCTGCAGCCATACCTGTACGCCATGTTTCTCCTTTACCTGCAGCCATACCTGTACGCCATGTTTCTCCTTTACCTGCAGCCATACCTGTACGCCATGTTTCTCCTTTACCTGCAGCCATACCTGTACGCCATGTTTCTCCTTTACCTGCAGCCATACCTGTACGCCATGTTTCTCCTTTACCTGCAGCCATACCTGTACGCCATGTTTCTCCTTTACCTGCAGCCATACCTGTACGCCATGTTTCTCCTTTACCTGCAGCCATACCTGTACGCCATGTTTCTCCTTTACCTGCAGCCATACCTGTACGCCATGTTTCTCCTTTACCTGCAGCCATACCTGTACGCCATGTTTCTCCTTTACCTGCAGCCATACCTGTACGCCATGTTTCTCCTTTACCTGCAGCCATACCTGTACGCCATGTTTCTCCTTTACCTGCAGCCATACCTGTACGCCATGTTTCTCCTTTACCTGCAGCCATACCTGTACGCCATGTTTCTCCTTTACCTGCAAGCCATACCTGTACGCCATGTTTCTCCTTTACCTGCAGCCATACCTGTACGCCATGTTTCTCCTTTACCTGCAGCCATACCTGTACGCCATGTTTCTCCTTTACCTGCAGCCATACCTGTACGCCATGTTTCTCCTTTACCTGCAGCCATACCTGTACGCCATGTTTCTCCTTTACCTGCAGCCATACCTGTACGCCATGTTTCTCCTTTACCTGCAGCCATACCTGTACGCCATGTTTCTCCTTTACCTGCAGCCCACCGGCTCCATGTCCCGGTGACACCTCCCGCTGCATGTGGAAGGACAACGTAAAACATCCGCCAGGCTCAGATCACATACACAGGTTCTTCAAAAT
This sequence comes from Monoplex corrugatus, assembly GCA_030674185.1. NCBI lineage: Eukaryota > Metazoa > Mollusca > Gastropoda > Littorinimorpha > Ranellidae > Monoplex > Monoplex corrugatus. Next base: position 101,935,630 of record CM060310.1, on the reverse strand, counting down.
AACAAAGCTTACTTAAAACACATCTGCATCATATCTTACGCCAAGCTGTGATAGCATAACATTCCATTCAAGTCTATGGCGTGACAAAGTTTGGTGCTTGTCTTCCTGTCTATATCTATGGTGTGATGAAGCCAGATGTTTGTCTTCTTATTCATGTCTGTGATGTGACAAAGCTAGATCCGTCTCTCCCTATACATATTGTGTCGCGACAAAATTAGTCGCCTGTCTCCCTATCCATATCTGTGGTGTGACAGAGCTAGTTGTCTGTCTCCCTATCCATGTCTGTGGTGTGACAGCTAGTTGTCTGTCTCCCTATCTATGTCTGTGGTGTGACAGAGCTAGTTGTCTGTCTCCCTATCCATGTCTATGGTGTGACAGAGTTAGTTGTCTGTCTCCCTATCCATGTCTATGGTGTGACAGAGCTAGTTACCTGTCTCCCTATCCATGTCTATGGTGTGACAGAGCTAGTTGTCTGTCTCCCTATCCATGTCTATGGTGTGACACAGCTAGTTGCCTGTCTCCCTATCCATGCCTATGGTGTGACAGAGCTAGTGGCCTGTCTCCCTATCCATGTCTATGGTGTGACACAGCTAGTGGCCTGTCTCCCTATCCATGTCTATGGTGTGACAGCTAGTTGTCTGTCTCCCTATCCATGTCTATGATGTGACAGCTAGTTGTCTGTCTCCCTATCCATGTATATGGTGTGACAGAGTTAGTTGCCTGTCTCCCTATCCATGTCTATGGTGTGACAGCTAGTTGTCTGTCTCCCTATCCATGTCTCTGGTGTGACAGCTAGTTATCTGTCTCCCTATCCATGTCTATGATGTGACAGCTAGTTATCTGTCTCCCTATCCATGTCTGTGGTGTGACAGCTAGTTGTCTGTCTCCCTATCCATGTCTGTGGTGTGACAGCTAGTTGTCTGTCTCCCTATCCATGTCTATGGTGTGACAGCTAGTTGTCTGTCTCCCTATCCATGTCTGTGGTGTGACAGCTAGTTGTCTGTCTCCCTATCCATGTCTATGGTGTGACAGAGTTAGTTGCCTGTCTCCCTATCCATGTCTGTGGTGTGACAGAGCTAGTTGTCTGTCTCCCTATCCATGTCTATGGTGTGACAGAGTTAGTTGCCTGTCTCCCTATCCATGTCTATGATGTGACAGCTAGTTGTCTGTCTCCCTATCCATGTCTATGGTGTGACAGCTAGTTGTCTGTCTCCCTATCCATGTCTGTGGTGTGACAGAGTTAGTTGCCTGTCTCCCTATCCATGTCTATGATGTGACAGCTAGTTGTCTGTCTCCCTATCCATGTCTATGGTGTGACAGTTAGTTGTCTGTCTCCCTATCCATGTCTATGGTGTGACAGAGTTAGTTGCCTGTCTCCCTATCCATGTCATTCCCCCCCCCCCCTCTTTATTGCGTCTTTGATTTTCTTCTTCTCGAAAGCTATGTTACTATTATACGAGTAATATACATTGTATATTAGGGGTATATAGGTATGTAAATGTGTGTGTATGTGCGTGCCTGTGTGTGTGTGTGTGTGCGTGTGCGCACGCGCGTGTGCGAAGGTGTGTGTTGTTTTTATTAGGGGTAAAGATGTATGTAAATGTGTGTGTGTGCGCGGGCGGGGCGCGCACGCGTGTGTGTGTGACTGTGTGCGTGGGTGTATGTGTATGTGTGCGTGCGTGTGTGTGTGTGTGTGTGTGTGCGTGTGTGTGTGTTCGTGTGTGTGTGTGTGCGTGTGTGTGTGTGTGTGTGCGTGTGTGTGTTTGTGTGCGTGCGTCCGTGCATGCGTGTGTATATACATATATATGTGTGTGTGTGTGTGTGTGTGTGTGTGTGTGTGTGTGTGTGTGTGTGTGTGTGTGTGTGTGTGTGTGTGTAGGGAGTGGGTGGATGAATGTGTGGGAGAGTTAGTGTGTGCACGCACATGCATGTGTGTAAACATGGACAGCAGAGAATACTTTGATAAATACAGCGTCTTGCACGCTTTGTATCTGATTCATCACTCTTTGTGATTTTTAAATTTGGTAAAAATAGTTGTCTGTTTTTACAGTCGATGATTATTAACACATCGTAGTCAGTGAATAAAGTCCCCACGAGGACGGCGAGTGTGCCGCCGACATTTGGAAAAAAAAGTCGTTTTGTTGTCTTTTCTTGTACACATGCCTCTTCGTACATAGATATACATATATAGATGAATTCCGGTCGTGAGTAGTGGACTTTGTTGGCAGTGCCCTTCGTACGCTGGGTAAGAACGGACAGTGCTGAGTTCTGCTAAAATCACTCGGCAGCAGTGCAGGGAATTCTCTGGTGAAAGGCTTCACGACTGCTAGACATTGCTGTTACCATAGACTTCCTGGCAATGAGACTGCCACTGAATGAACTTGGGTTTGGTGACGTGTTGTGTTGTGAAGGCGGGATGAGCGGTGTGGTATCAACACCTCTGATGCGGGATGGAGGTTAGGACAGCAAAAACAACAGCAGAAACAACAACGACAACAACAACAACGACAACAACAACAACAACAACGACAACAACAACGACAACAACAACAACCGACACAACAACGACAACAACAACAACACAGCAGCAGCAGCAACAACAACAACAAGAAGGTTCAAACCCCTGCCGTCCAAAGGGAAGGCCAGAGTTTTATCTCTACACCCAGGCAACCTGTAACTAGGTGTGTAACGAGCAAAAAGATCAACGTCAGTGATAACCATCATTCCATCAAAGCCTGACTCTTTCTGTTCACCGCCACTTCAGTTTCTCACTCAGCCTGATATTGACACATTTCCCAACCACACAACGATTCAAGAAAGTCTCGGAGGGGTTATCCCGAACCCCCAGATTTCCCCACAGGCCGCCACATCAAAGAGCTACAACCCCTGTCCTGTTGCACTGTTGGTGTTGCCGTCAGCCCTGGAGTGCTGTCCCCTGTGGTTAGGCGGGTCACGTGGTCAGTGTCCAGGTCGCGAGCTCTTCGTCTCTCGCTGTCACTACAAGTGTGCTGGACACCTTTGATGGCCGAAGGCGCTCGTGGTAAATTGATCGTCATTATCATCATCGCTCCCATCGTCAGCCTTATCGTTGTGTCCCTGGTGAGTCGTTGGGTGATGATGAGTGGGCCTGTTCCTAGGAAGGCAGGTCCATGATGGAACTACAGGCCGTTTGTGTCCAGCGTGGAGCCTGTGACAGGTCAAAGGACTGACGGCCATGGTCAGTGTGGGAAACACAGGAGGCCGACACTACAGTCTGCTTTTATTTCCGATACGATGAGTGAGGAAGAAAATGGTCTTCAATATCAGTTATCTGAAGACGGCGTTACACGTACACTGAGCTTGAGTGTCCCCATACATGTACACTGAGCCTGAATGTCCCCATACACGTACACTGAGCTTGAGTGTCCCCATACACGTACACTGAGCCTGAATGCCCCTATACACATACACTGAGCTTGAATGTCACTATACACGTACACTGAGCCTGAATGTCCCCATACACGTACACTGAGCTTGAATGTCCCCATACACGTACACTGAGCCTGAATGTCCCCATACACGTACACTTAGCTTGAATGTCCCCATACACATACACTGAGCTGAAGGTCCCCATACACGTACACTGAGCTTGAATGTCCCCATACACGTACACTGAGCTTTAATGTCCCCATACACATACACTGAGCTGAATGTCCCCATACACGTACACTGGCTTGAATGTCCCCATACAACTACATGAGCTGAATTCCCCATACGTACAAGACCTGATGTCCATACAATACCTGAGCCCGAATGTCCATACACTACACGGCGCTGCGTCCCCAACACATACACTAGCCGAATGCCCATACACGTACACTGACCGAATGCCCATACACATACACTGACCTGAAGCCCTACACATACACG
>CM060310.1:101919221-101924221 GCA_030674185.1 Monoplex corrugatus | reverse complement strand
TGCCTGTCTCTCTTTTTCTTTCTGTCTCTGTCTCTGTCTCTGTCTCTGTCTCTCTCTCGCTCTCTCTCTCTTTGTCTCTCTCTCTCTCTCTCTTTCTGTCTCTGTCTCTGTCTCTCTGTCTCTCTCTCTCTCTCTCTTTGTCTCTCTCTGTCTCTGTCTCTTTCTGTCTCTGTCTCTCTCTGTCTGTCTGTCTGTCTGTCTGTCTGTCTGTCTGTCTCTCTCTCTCTCTCTCTCTCTCTCTCTCTGTCTATCTGTCTGTGTCTCTCGTTGTCGTTGTCGTTGTCGTTGTTGTTGTGAGAAAAACGGGTTTGAATCAGGGATTTTAACAACCAGCACTCTGCACTAAATATTAAGTGGTAGTCTTGGTCAATGTCAGGTCGGATAGATGTATCCGCTACTGGTAACCTGGAACCCAGTACTACCTGTCACAGGGTCGAATTGCTGGCGACTAAACCAGCAACCCCACCAGTCCTCTCAGGAGGATGGTGAGGAGGGTGGCTAGAAACCCTGGTGGAAATAAATTAGATCCATCAAAGGGCGCCAGCTCTGGAGAGCTACCCGCGGCCATCTAGCTAAGGGAGTAAACCCTGACAGTAAATCCGGTGTGGGGCCCCTAAGGCTGTTGTATGGCAAACTTTGTCACTTTCCGGCAGCTCCTGCGGCCGCGTTGGCACCAAAACGTAACAGCCCTGCTGTTCCTTTGGATCTGTCAGCAAGGTGGAGAGGGGGGACAAGTTGCATGGGCAACAGCCTGTCTTCCATATTACACTGCCCAGGCTTACATCCGTCCATTCATCCACAAACACTGCACCTACGACCTGGAGAGGACACTCCAGCCTCGCTACTAACACTAGTGTCGGCACAACACGGAAAGCAACAGATACCGGTGATAAGTCATTGCTCAACTGGCGTAGAGCTGACGCCAGGGGTTGCTTTTGACGGTGGGAGAGACCTTCGTGTCTTACTGGACAGCTACCGCCCACCTGAGCTGGGCAGCCCCCAGCCAGTTAGGTGCTGTCCCGCCACGACCTGCCTTCTTCATTGGGTGCATGAAGATTAGGAGAAAATCTGACAAGCAGGTCGTTAATTACCGCACCAAACAAAAAGAAAAATTCAAATTCAAGAAACGGATCAGGAAAAGGATCAGCAGTGAAACTGGGCTGTTGGAATGTCCGAACAATGATGCCTGGGCTCTCCCAAGATCTGCAAGACATCAGCGACGCCAGAAAAACCGCCGTCATAAACAGCGAACTAAAGAGGCTCAATGTGGACATTGCCACTCTGCAGGAAACACGGCTGGCTGACTCAGGAACACTAAAGGAAAGGGACTACACCTTCTTCTGGCAAGGAAAGAGTTCTGATGCCCCAAGAGAGCACAGAGTAGGCTTTGCAGTAAGGAACAGCCTGCTGAACATGATTGAACCAGGCAGCGGCGGTTCAGAACGACTCTTGACTCTCCGCCTCAACACCACCGAAGGCTATGTCACTCTCATCAGCGTTTATGCCCCAACTCTGTCCGCCTCTCCAGACACCAAGGATGAGTTCTACGAAAATCTTGCATCAACCATAAGGAACATCCCCAGGACAGAACAACTTGTTCTCCTGGGCGACTTCAACGCCAGAGTGGGTGCAGACAATGACTCATGGCCCTTCTGCCTCGGTTCCTTTGGAGTGGGGAAAATGAATGAGAATGGACAGCGACTGCTTGAGTTTTGCGCCTGCCATGAACTGTGCATCGCCAACTCCTTCTTCAAGACGAAGCCTCAGCACAAAGTCTCCTGGAGGCATCCCCGCTCAAAACATTGGCACCAACTGGATTTGATCCTAGTAAGACGTGCCGCTATCAAAAACGTTCTCCACACTCGCTCTTATCACAATGCAGACTGCGACACAGACCACTCTCTGGTATGTTGCAAGATCAGGCTACAACCAAAGAAGTTCCACTGCTCAAAGAAACAAGGGAACCCTCGCATTGACGTCAGCAAGATGTCTCAGCCAGATCTTGTAGAACAGTTCGCAGAGGCCTTTCAGAGAAATACGATGCATTGCAGCCCAGAGACTCTGCCACTGAAACGCTACGAGACACCATGCACCGCATTGCTATGGCCACCTTTAAGAAGAAAACTGTGAAGTCCCACGACTGGTTTGAGGCCAAATCATCAGAGATGACTCCCACTGTTGAGGCCAAGGTGCTGCACTCACCAAGTATAAGCGGTCACCCAGTGAGAAGAACCTGCAAATCCTCAGGGCTGCCAGAAGTAAGGTTCAGCTTAACGCCCGGCGCTGCGCAAACGAGTACTGGACAGAGCTCAGCGAAGAGATACAGAGTGCTGCTGAAAGAGGCAACATCCGAGGAATGTATGATGGCATCAAGAAGGCACTGGGACCAACACAGAGCAAGATCGCCCCCCTCAAATCCTCCACTGGGGAAGTAATCAGCAATCCTAGCCAACAGATGGAAAGATGGGCGGAACACTACTCCGACCTCTACTCCACACAGAACATGGTGTCCCCCTCAGCCCTCGATGCCATCAAGTGCATGCCGGTAATGGAAGAACTTGACGCAGAGCCAACTGCGGACGAACTCAGCAAGGCCATTGATAGCCTGGCATCAGGGAAGGCACCTGGCAACGACGGAATTCCCCCAGACCTCATCAAGCACTGCAAGACTTCTCTTCTGCACCCTTTGCACGCAGTTCTCTGTCAGTGTTGGAATGAGGGAGCTGTACCACAGGACATGAGGGACGTCAAGATCGTCACCCTGTACAAAAACAAGGGTGAAAGGAGCGACTGCAACAACTACAGAGGTATCTCGCTCCTCAGCATTGTTGGCAAAGTCTATGCTCGGGTCCTCCTAATCCGCCTGCAGAAACTGGCTGAACGCGTCTACCCGGAATCACAGTGTGGTTTTCGAGCAGAGAGATCCACGGTAGACATGATCTTCTCCCTTCGCCAAATCCAGGAGAAGTGCAGAGAGCAGCGGATGCCCCTGTATGTGGCATTCATTGACCTCACCAAGGCTTTGACCTAGTCAGCAGAGATGGCCTTTTCAGGGCTCTCCGAAAAATCGGCTGCCCCCCCAAACTGCACAGCTTAATTGAGTCCTTCCACTCAAGCATGAAAGGGATGGTGCAGTTCAACGGAAACCTCTCCAAGCCCTTCGACGTACGCAGCGGTGTGAAACAAGGCTGCGTCCTGGCCCCAACCCTCTTTGGAATCTTCTTCGCTCTCCTCCTGAGGCATGCGTTCAGCACAGCGCAAGAAGGGATCCACCTGCGGACCAGATCAGATGGCAGGCTCTTCAACCTCGCCCGCCTCAGAGCAAGGACAAAGGTCCGTGAAGCCCTATCAGAGACATGCTATTTGCCGACGATGCCGCAGTTGTGACCCATACTCAGCGGGACTTGCAGTCACTAATGGACCGCTTCTCCCAGGCTTGCAAAGATTTTGGTTTGACCATCAGTCTTAAGAAGACAAACGTCCTGGGCCAAGACACGCCATCTCCACCAGTCATCACCATTGATGACTACGAGCTTGAAGCCATCCATCAATTCACATATCTTGGGTCCACCATCACCGATAACCTCTCCCTTGACACAGAGGTCGACAAGAGGATCGGGAAGGCAGCCACAACACTAGCCCGCCTCACACAAAGGGTGTGGACAAATCCCAAGCTGACCACAAAGACAAAGATGGCTGTATACAACGCCTGTGTCCTCAGCACCTTGTTGTATGGCAGCGAGGCATGGACCACGCATGCTCATCAGGAGAAAAGGCTCAATACCTTCCACCTGAGAAGCCTACGGCGCATACTTGGCATTTCCTGGCAAGACAAGGTGACCAACACCGAAATCCTAACCTGCGCTGGCCTCCCAACCATGCATACCATGCTGAGACAGCGTCGGCTGCGCTGGTTGGGCCACGTTCGCCGCATGGAAGATGGTCGCATCCCAAAAGACATCCTTTATGGTGAGCTTGCTACAGGGCAGAGAAACATTGGCCGCCCACAGCTGAGATACAAAGACGTTTGCAAGCGTGACATGAAGGCGCTTGAGATCAACACTGAGTCCTGGGAGGACCTCGCAGACGACCGCAACAGCTGGAGAACTACTCTCAAGAAACAGTTGCGGATTGGTGAGGACAAACTGTCAGCTGCTCAGCAGAAAAGCGAGTTCGCAGAAAAGGGATGACAGCCAACAGACCAGCATCAGCATACACATGCGACCGCTGCGACAGAGACTGCCTCTCTCGCATTGGTCTGTACAGTCACAGGCGACGCTGCTTGGACCAAGCAGACAGCCCATCTAGACATTAGAACGGATGTACTTTGTCCATGGTCAATCATGACCGAAGGAGGCCTACTACTAGTCTTGGTGACCGTCTTTCGGGTGAGACAATGAAGCGAGGTCTTGTGTACAGCTACAGGCACACTCAGCGCGCGTTAAAGATCCAATGGCAGCAAAGGAGTTGTTACTGATAAAATTCTGATGTAAAACCCACTTAAAATATACACTGAAATACAGAGAAAAAAAAAAACAGGGGTGGGTGGGGAGAGTGGTACTACACCGTCATGACGCCATCTTCCCGGGACTAACAGCCCGAATTTTACCTGGCAAATCCATTGTGACCTATGACAAAGAAAGAAACCAACATAACAACAATGACGACAACCACAACAAAAACAATACACACACACACACACACACACACACATACACACACACACACACACACACACACACACACACACACACACACACACACACACACACACACACACACACACACACACACTAAAACAATAGAGCTAAGATAAAAACAGCAGCGTGTGGGTTTAGAAATGTGTGTAATTCTCCCTAAACTAAATTCATTGTCCTACTGTCTGTCACAAGCAATTCCACAGGAAACATTTCCTCTTCTGTCAAAAAGAAGGGGAAAAGTGACGTCCACATCAAACATTTCCCTCCTTGTGCAAACATTTCCCTTTCTGTCACATGCAT
>CM060310.1:101894221-101906721 GCA_030674185.1 Monoplex corrugatus | reverse complement strand
CAACAACACACCACAAACACACACAACACCAGGGTCAGATACAACCAACACACAACACCCAGGGTCAGATACAACACAAACACCCAAACACACACAACACAGGGTCAGATACAACACACAACACCACAACAACACACCCACAAAGGGTCAGATACAACACACAACACACAACACCCAGGGTCAGATACAACACAACACACAACACCCAGGGTCACATACAACACACAACACCCAGGGTCAGATACAACACACAACCACAACACCAGGGTCAGATACAACACACAACACACAACACCCAGGGTCAGATACAACACACAACACACAACACCCAGGGTCAGATACAACACACAACACACAGGGTCAGATACAACACACAACACACAGGTTCAGATACAACACACAACACACAACACACAGGGTCAGATACAACACACAACACACAGGTTCAGATACAACACACAGCACCCAGGGTCAGACAGAACACAGACACAATGTGAACTGCTAGTGACTTTCCTGTGAATGAAGTTGAAAGTCATTCATAAGCATCTACATCTATTTTCAAAGGATAACTAGTAACAAAATGTTCTGAAGGAAACCTTCAAAACAATAGGTGTAACTTAAGACCTCAACAGCACTTGCAACGTGCACACATTCATTTGCACACGCACGTACACACACACACACACGCCCCGGCGCGCGCGCGCACACACACACACACACATGCACATGTGCCCTCAAACACACGCATATGCAAAATCACACACGCACACGTAAACGCACACGCACAAGGATGTCCGTTTGCACGCACGCACGCACGCAACACACACACACACACACACACACACACACACACATCACATATATATATATATATATATATATTATATATAATATATATATATATTTTTATATATATATATGCACTCGAACACACACATAAATCAACACCCACACACGTATATGCACACACACGTGAACAAATGGGTTCAAGTGTGCACACGCGTGCGCGCATGCGCACGCGCGGACTCACACACACATACACACACACTCACTCACCCTCTCACACACACATACACACACACACAAACACACACACACATACACGCGCGCGTGCGCAACTTAACAAATAATCTCACAACTGTCCAAACAGTATAGCCTACATGTACACACACAAGCACACCGCAATCAGTGAACTCACACTCTCAACCTCCTTCAATAACAGTTCTGATCCATCAACCTTACCTCATGGTCAGAGCTTATTAATATTAACCATTACTGCTGCTGCTTGGAAACCACAGAAAGGAGACAGTGTTATGCAAATGACGTGGGCCAAACAGTCTGTATCTATAGTTTAAAATACGAAGAAACCTCATGGTGCATGTGGTGTGGTGGGCAACAAAGCATCAAACACTTTCCTATTGGATGCTGGGGATTGCACGATGTGAGACGTAAGCGCTGTACAGGAAATTCCTTACAGAACATCTTGAGAGTTGTTCCTCTTTGCAATTTTCTTTATTTTCTTTATCAGGAAATCAGTCTGTTTCATTTAATGAGATCATATGCACGAGAAAGATTTTCAAATGCATTTAGACTTGAAAGGAACATTGTGTGCCTTGATTGTGTGCCTTGCTTTTGGCCGTGGTATTTTTTAGTCAGATATGATGTTGCTTTTAATGCGGTGTTAGCCCTGATATGGCCTGAGAGGTCGGCTGGGCTATAAGCAACACGATTCGATTCGAGTAGATTAGATTCGATGCTGCTACAAAAACTACCACTACAATTTTTACTACAGTTACCATCACTATCACTTATCCCTACAGCCAACCGCTCCCTATACACACAACACCACACTGTTACGGCCTACCAACACCACACTATTATGACCACCAATCACTACACTACCACCACCAACACCACCACTACTACCACCACCAACACCACACTACACCACCAACACATCCAACTACCACCACACCAACAACCACCACGTTACACCACCACCAACCACCACTACTACCACCACCAACACCAACACTACTACCACCACCAACACCACACTACTACCACCACCAACCACCACTACTACCACCACCAACACCACACTACTACACCACCACCAACACCACACTACTACCCCACCAACACCACCACTACTACCACCACCAACACCACCACTACACTACCACCAACCACCACCAACATACCACCAACCACTACTACACCACCAACACCACCAACACCACCACTATACCAACCACCAACAACATACTACCACCACCAACACCACACACTACTACCACCACCAACACCACCACTATACCAACACCAACACCACCACTACTACCACCACCAACACCACCACTACTACCACCACCAACACCACCACTACTACCACCACCAACACCACCACTACTACCACCACCAACACCATAATAATAATAATTAATTATAATAATATAATAATTACAATATTTGTATAGCGCAGAATCTTGATAAAATCAAATCTAAGCGCTGAAACACACACACACGCAGCACACACACGCACGCACGCACGCACACACACGCACACACGCACACACACACACACACACACACACACACACAGCTATAAATGGGGAGAAAGAATAAAAACAATGGAAAATTATAGAGAGCATATTATATACAATTATATATTGCAATTTGATTCCCCTCCGAGTGGAGACAGGCTGCAGAGGGGATTGAGTGAGGTCAGGATTTTATGCAGAGGAGAAAAGGTGAGTTTTGAGAGCGCACTTGAAGGAGACAAAAGTAGGTTGCTGACGGACTGAGAGAGGAAGTTTGTTCCAGGAGAGCGGACCAGAAACAGAGAAGGCTCGTGGACCATAGATATTGTGCTTAGTGCGTGGAAAGCGAAAAGTCAGAGGATCGGAGGCAGAGCGGAGGGTACGTGAGGGAACATAGATCTCAAGTAGGCTTGACAGGTAATCGGGGGCTGCGTTATTGAGGCTTTTGTAGCACATGGTGTCTAGTTTGTACTGTATGCGCTTTGATACAGGGAGCCAGTGAAGTTGTGCCAGGAGAGGAAATATGTGGTCAGCTTTTTTCTTTTTGAGTACAAGGCGTGCAGCATTGTTTTGAATGCGCTGTAGGATGTGAGTGGTGGAGGCAAGAAGACCGGACAGGAGTGAATTGCAATAGTCAATGCGAGACATTATGAAGGAGAGAACGAGTTTTGCAGTTGTTTCCACAGAGAGATACTTCCTGATCAGGCTTATACGATGGAGGTGATAGTAGCAAGATCTGGCAGTTTGAGAAACAAAGTTGTTCATGGAGAGGGTAGAGTCAATGCAGACACCAAGGTTTTTAGCTGAATCAGAAATTGGGACTGATGTGTCACATAATGGGAGAGAAAGAGGAGGCAGCTGAGAAAGTTTCTGACGGGTGCCAATGAGGATAGCTTCTATCTTGTCATCATTTAGCTGAAGTTTGTTGTATGTCATCCAATTTTTGATGTCCGAGTAACACTCAGTGGTGCGAGTCAGGAGGCGCTGTATATTGTCAGGTGAGTCACTGTCTTGAAGTTGGGTGTCATCAGCATAGAAGTGGTGTTTTATAGAGTGGGAGTTGATGATGGTGGACAGGGGGGAGTGTAAAGAGTGAAAAGAACAGGGCCAAGGACAGATCCTTGTGGAACACCACAGGTCAGGTATGCAGGTTGAGAGTAAGTGCCATTGATGAGAACAGTTTGTTTTCTGTTTGATAGATAAGAAGTGAACCAGGAGAGAGCAATGTCAGAGATGCCAAAAGTATGATGAAGTCTAGAAAGGAGAATACCATGATCAATGGTATCAAAGGCTGCAGACAGATCAAGGAGTGTGAGGAGAGATACTTTGCCAGTATCAGTTGCAAGGAGGAGATTGTTGAGAATGTGTAGCAAGGCAGTTTCAGTGCTATGGCACTGGCGGTAGGCTGACTGGAAAGGATTGAGGAGATTGTTGGCAGACAGGTGAGAGTTCAGTTGGTTGAGGACAACTTTTTCAAGCAGTTTTGACAAGAAAGAGAGATTAGAGATAGGCCGGTAATTTTTCAGTTCATTTGGGTCTAAATTGTATTTCTTGAGGAGAGGGTGAACAATAGCAGACTTGAAAGAATCTGGGACAGTTCCAGTTTGGAGAGAAGTGTTGATGATGTCAGTGATGAATGGGAGGAGCGTAGGGAGACAGTCAGAGTAGAGAGAACCTGGAAGAGGATCCAGTTCGCAGGTTTTGAACGACATGGATCTGATTGTGCTGAGAATTTCTTCTTGTGAGACTGGGGTAAGAGTAGTAAGAGGCGTGCCAGAGAAGGAAGAGTCAGGTGGGCATGGTCGACACCACCACTACTACCACCACCAACACCACCACTACTACCACCACCAACACCACCACTACTACCACCACCAATACTACCATTACTACCACCACCAACACAACCACTACCACCACCACCAACACCACCACTACTACTACCACCAACACCACCACTACTACCACCACCAACACCACCATTACCACCAACACCAACACCACCACTACTACCACCACCAACACACAACTACCACCACCACCAACAACACTACCACTACCAACACCACCACTACTACCAACACCAACACCACCACTACTACCACTACCAACACCACCACTACCACCACCACCAACACCACCACTACTACCACCACCAACACAACAACTACCACCACCACCAACACTACCACTACTACCAACACCAACACTACCACTACCAACACCACCACTACTACCACCACCACCACTACTACCAACACCACCACTACTACCACCACCAACACTACCACTGTTACGACCACCAACACCACCACTACTACCACCACCAACACCACACACTACTACCACCTACACCACACCACTACCACACCAACACCACCACTACTACCACCACAACACCACACACTAACCACCACACCAACACAACCACTACTACCACCACCAACACCACCACTACTACCACCACCAACACTACCACTACTACCACCACCCACCAACACCACCACTGTTACGACCACCAACACCACCAGTGTTAAACCACCAACACCACCACTACTACCACCACCAACACCACCACTACCACCACTAATACTACCATTACTACCACCACCAACACAACAACTACTTACCCAACCACTAATACTACCACATACCTACCACCATCACACACAACAACTACCACCACCATACACCACTACTACCACAACCACTACTACCACCACTAATACCACCACCAACACCACCACAATACCACCACCAAACACCAACCACTAATACCACCACCAACAACTAACTACCACCAACACACACCACTACTACCACCATCAACACAACCACTACCACCACCAACACAACCACTACCACCACCACCAACACCACCACTAATACCACCACCAACACAACAACTACCACCACCACCAATACAACAACTACCACCACCACCAACACAACCACTACCACCACCACCAACACAACAACTACCACCACCAACACCAACACCACCACTACTACCACCAACACAACCACTACCACCACTAACACAGGCTACTGCTACCACCACCACCATCACCACCACCACTACCGCTGACCACTACCACAACTCACAGGACCGAAGTTTCTACCCTTAGAATCCTGAGTTTGTTCGAAGGTGACGTTGATGTCTTGCATTCCCAGCTCTTCCCCGTAGTACGTGCACGGCGTCCCTTTCAGTGTCAACAGCAGCATGTTTAGGACGTCCACGTACACAGCGCCGTACCGACTGCTCACACGTTTTTGGTCATGGTTTCCAATCTGGTGGTTACAGTCATCAAAGCCAGTCAGATCAAAGGACAAAAAGGTAGAGAGAGAGAGAGGGGGGGGGGGATTGTAATTACCAAAGTTTTACTTTCACGAAATATTTTATGACCGTAATCTTGCAGGAGCCACAAACACAGGCAAAAAGAATAAGATACATTTAACTGACGAAAAAAAAAAGATGCAAAATCAGCGCTCGTCAAGCGCAAAATAATGAATATGTAAATGAATAAAATGATTAAATCAAATATAACACACTAGCAACAAAAAAACACCCAAGCCTAAAGAAATAAAGAAGAAAGAAACAACAAGCCAACAAGGCACACACAAAACAAAGAAGAAAGAAACAAAGAAAGAAACAAAGAAAGAAAGAAAAAAAGAAAGAAAAAAAACAACGGCAAAACACCCCAAGAACGAAAACACTCAACCAGCCAATCAACCAGACACCTAAAAGAAACAAAGAAAGATAGACACACACGACAATTGCAGACAGATTTGGGTAGAGCACATGCGGAACTGTTCCAGTGCAATGAT
This sequence comes from Monoplex corrugatus, assembly GCA_030674185.1. Classification (NCBI taxonomy): domain Eukaryota; kingdom Metazoa; phylum Mollusca; class Gastropoda; order Littorinimorpha; family Ranellidae; genus Monoplex; species Monoplex corrugatus. The sequence continues at coordinate 101,900,350 of CM060310.1, read as the reverse complement.
TCCTTCTTGAACAGACAGCAAACCCAAAGCAGTGACAGAAAGGAAAGAACCAACACACATGACAGAAACAAGACAGAAACAACAAAGGTCAAGAAAGAACCAAACACAACCATGACAGTAAACAACAAAGGAAAGAACCAACACAAACCCTGACAGTAAACAACAAAGGAAAGAACCAACACACACCATGACAGTAAACAACAAAGGAAAGAACCAACACACAACATGACAGAAACAACAAAGGAAAGAACCAACACAGACATGACAGTAACAACAAAGGAAAGAACCAACACACAGACATAACAGTAAACAACAAAGGAAAGAACCAACACACACATGACAGTAAACAAAGGAAAGAACCAACACAGACATGACAGTAAACAACAAAGGAAAGAACCAACACAGACATGACAGTAAACAACAAAGGAAAGAACCAACACAGACATGACAGTAAAACAACAAAGGAAAAGAAACCAACACAGACATGACAGTAAACAAAGGAAAGAACCAACACAGACATGACAGTAAACAAAGGAAAGAACCAACACAGACATGACAGTAAAAACAAGGAAAGAACCAACACAGACATGACAGTAAACAACAAAGGAAAGAACCAACACAGACATGACAGTAAACAACAAAGGAAAGAACCAACACAGACATGACAGTAAAACAAAGGAAAGAACCAACAGACATGACAGTAAACAAAGGAAGAACCAACACACATGACATAAACAAGGAAAGAACAACACAACATGACAGTAAACAAAGGAAAGAACCAACACAGACATGACAGTAAACAACAAAGGAAAGAACCAACACAGACATGACAGTAACACAAAGGAAAGAACCAAACACCATGACAGTAAACAACAAGGAAAGAACCAACACAGACATGACAGTAACACAAAGAAAGAACCACACACAGACATGACAGTAAACAACAAGAAAGAACCAACAACACATGACAGTAAACAAGAAAGACCAACACAACATGACAGTAAACAACAAAGGAAAGAACCAACACAACATGACAGTAAACAACAAAGGAAAGAACCAACACAGACATGACAGTAACAACAAAGGAAAGAACCAACACACATGACAGTAAACAACAAAGGAAAGAACCAACACAACATGACAGTAAACAACAAAGAAAGAACCAACACAGACATGACAGTAAACAACAAAGGAAAGAACCAACACAGACATGACAGTAAAACAAAGGAAAGAACCAACACAACATGACAGTAAACAAGGAAAGAACCAACACAGACATAAAAACAAAGGAAAGAACCAACACAGACATGACAGTAAACAAAAGGAAAGAACCAACACAACATGACAGTAAAACAAAGGAAAGAACCAACACACATGACAGTAACAAACAAAGGAAAGAACCAACACACATGACAGTAAACAAAGGAAAGAACCAACACAACATGACAGTAAACAACAAAGGAAAGAACCAACACACATGACAGTAAAAACAAAGAAAGAACCAACACAACATGACAGTAAACACAAAGGAAAGAACCAACCAAGACATGACAGTAAACAAAAAAGGAAAGAACCAACACAACATGACAGTAAAACAAAGGAAAGAACCAACACAGACATGACAGAAACAACAAGAAAGAACCAACACACACATGACAGTAAACAAAAGGAAAGAACCAACACAACATGACAGTAAAACAAAGGAAAGAACCAACACAACATGACAGTAAAACAAAGGAAAGAACCAACACACACATGACAGTAAACAAAAGGAAAGAACCAACACAGACATGACGTAACAACAAAGAAAGAACAAAGAAAACAAACAAAAAGGAAGAACCAACACAACATACATAAACAAAAGAAAGAACCAACACAACATGACAGTAAACAAGAAAGAACAACACAACTGACAGTAACAACAGAAAGAACCAAACAGACATGACAGTAAAAAAGGAAAGAACCAACACCATGACAGTAACAAAGAAAGAACCAACAAACATGACAGTAAACAACAAAGGAAAGAACCAACACAGACATGACAGTAAAAACAAAGGAAAGAACCAACACAACATGACAGTAAACACAAAGGAAAGAACCAACACACGACATGACAGTAAACAAAGGAAAGAACCAACACAACATGACAGTAAACAACAAAGGAAAGAACCAACACAACATGACAGTAAACAACAAAGGAAAGAACCAACACAGACATGACAGTAAACAAAGGAAAGAACCAACACAACATGACAGTAAACAACAAAAGGTAAAGAAGACCAACACAGACATGACAGTACACAAAGGAAAGAACAAACAGCATGACGAGGAAGAACCAACGAAGACAGTAAAAACAAAGGAAAGAACCAAACAGCATGACAGTAAACAAGGAAAGAACACACAAATGCATCAAAGGAAGAACAACGAATGAAGTAAAAAGGAAGAACCAACACAGACATGACAGTAAACAAAGGAAAGAACCAACACAGACATGACAGTAAACAAAGGAAAGAACCAACACAGACATGACAGTAAAACACAAAGGAAAGAACCAACACAGACATGACAGTAAACAAAGGAAAGAACCAACACAACATGACAGTAAACAAAGGAAAGAACCAGACAACAAGACAACATGACAGTAAACAAAGGAAAGAACCAACACAGACAATGACAGTAAACAAAGAAGGAAAGAACCAACACAGACATGACAGTAAACAACAAAGGAAAGAACCAACACAGACATGACAGTAAACAAAGGAAAGAACCAACACAGACATGACAGTAAACAACAAGGAAAGAACAACACAGACATGACAGTAAACAAAGGAAAAGAACCAACACAGACATGACAGTAAAAACAAAGGAAAGAACCAACACAGACATGACAGTAAACAAAAGGAAAGAACCAACACAGACATGACAGTAAAAAAGGAAGAACCAACACAGACATGACAGTAAACAAAGGAAAGAACCAACACAGACATGACAGTAAACAAAGGAAAGAACCAACACACAACATGACAGTAAACAACAAAGGAAAGAACCAACACAACATGACAGTAAACAAAGGAAAGAAACAACACAACAACAGAACAAGTAACAGAAACAACAAAGGTAAAAGGAAGAACCAACACAGACATGACAGTAAAACAAAGGAAAGAACCAACACAGACATGACAGTAAACAACAAGGAAAGAACCAACACAGACATGACAGTAAACAAAGGAAAGAACCAACACAGACATGACAGTAAACAACAAAGGAAAGAACCAACACAGACATGACAGTAATCAAAGGAAAGAACCAACACAGACATGACAGTAAACAACAAAGGAAAGAACCAACACACACATGACAGTAAACAAAGGAAAGAACCAACACAGACATGACAGTAATCAAAGGAAAGAACCAACACAGACATGACAGTAATCAAAGGAAAGAACCAACACACACATGACAGTAAACAACAAAGGAAAGAACCAACACAGACATGACAGTAAACAAAGGAAAGAACCAACACAGACATGACAGTAAACAACAAAGGAAAGAACCAACACACACATGACAGTAAACAACAAAGGAAAGAACCAACACAGACATGACAGTAAACAAAGGAAAGAACCAACACAGACATGACAGTAAACAAAGGAAAGAACCAACACAGACATGACAGTAAACAAAGGAAAGAACCAACACAGACATGACAGTAATCAAAGGAAAGAACCAATAACCACATGACAGTTAACAAGAAAGGAAAGAACCAACACACACATGACAGTAAACAAAGGAAAGAACCAACACACACATGACAGTAAACAACAAAGGAAAGAACTAACACACACATGACAGTAAACAAAGGAAAGAACCAACACAGACATGACAGTAAACAACAAGGAAAGAACCAACACAGACATGACAGTAAACAACAAAGGAAAGAACCAACACAGACATGACAGTAAACAACAAAGGAAAGAACCAACACAGACATGACAGTAAACAAAGGAAAGAACCAACACACACATGACAGTAAACAAGATCACAAAGTGTTGGGGGGGGGGGAGGAGACCACACTGCACATGAGATCTGACTGTGCTCACTTCATGACACTGAGGGGCTATATGTTGTTAAAACAATTTAGTCCTAACTTTGGTGATTTTGTTTTGTTGTTTTGTTTGTTTTGTTTTGTTTTGTTTTGTTTGTTTTGTTTTGTTGTTGTTGTTGTTGTTGATGTTGATGCTCAACCCCTTCGATTCCTGCACACACACACACACACACACACACACCCGCGCGCGCACACACACACACACACACACACACACACACACACACACACACACACACACACACCCGCGCGCGCACACACACACACACACACACACACACACCCGCGCGCACACACACACACACACTGTACACATGCACACAGGCACACCACACACGCGCGTGCGCACACACAACACATACACACACAATGTGCACAAGTGCATACACGCATGCACAGAGAGAGAGAGAGGACTCCGAATAACTCATTCATTTAGACCATGGTTCCTTATGAAGGTGTATCTTGATTGACTACACATCACTGAAGCATAGAATATTTCACATTCAGGAACAAACAAAACTGTATACACAACAAAAATCAAGTAGTAGGCCTACAAATGCTGGCAGTGTTTAAACATTTGTACAATTAAATGGCAAGCCGTTTGACACGGTCTTCACAGGTAGATGCCAGTAACAAGAACTCTGAGGAGAGCTGGACAGCCGAAGGCCCTGAGAGGAGAACCTCTCTTCAAGTTACATGTAGTATTTTGGTCCTAAATCACTTACAGTCTGAGGGGCTAGGCTGTTTCACGATCTTTTTTTTTTTTTCTTCTTCATTTTCTTATAGCAATTATTATGTCTTTCTTGAAATGAGCAGATTTAAACGATTATCTTCCTCCTCTTCTTCTTCTTTCTTCTTTTTTCTATCTCTTCTTTTTCTTCCTCTTTCTTGTGTTCTTCTTCGACAGTTAATATATGTTAGTATTCGCGCGCACGTGTGTGTGTGTGTGTATGTGTGTGTGTGTGTGTGTGTGTGTGTGTGTGTACGTGTATGAGAGAGAGAAACAGACAAACAGACAGAGGCAAGAGACAAAGTCAGAAACAGAGGCAGACAGACACAGACAGATAGAAACACAGAGACAGACAAGACAGACACACATATACACAGAGACACAGAAAGAGAAAGAGAGAGAGAGAGAGAGAGAGAGAGAGACAGAGAGAGACAGAGAGAGACAGAGAGAGAGCAGAGAGACAGAGAGAGACAGAGAGAGACAGAGAGAGAGCAGAGAGAGAGAGAGAAGAGACAGAGAGAGAGAGAGAGAAGAGACAGAGAGAGAGACAAGAAGAGAGAGAAGAGAGAGAGAGACAGAGAGAGAGAGAGAGAACAAGAGAGAGAGAGAGACAGAGAGAGAGAGACAGAGAAGAGAGAGAGAGAGACAGAGAGAGAGACAGAGAGAGACAGAGAGAGCAGACAGAACAAGAGAGAGAGACGCATACACAAAGATGGCATCAGAGGCAGCTGGTTGTATTCTTGTTCCACCGAGAACGGATCTGGGTTCCAGACAGCGGTGTCTTTAACCTCACCAGGTCATGGTTAAATGGTGTTTCGCCGTAACCATAGAACGGTTACGCTTTGCTGGAGGTGCGTACGTCTCGATCACCATAAATCTGGTTAGTAGAAAGGAGATGAAAGATTTTGAATATATATATATCTATCATACATGTATATATATATATCTACATACAAATAAAATTCATAAGCTATGTATTTATATTGAGAGACAAAGACCGAGAGAGAAAACAAACAGACTGAGATCTTTATGCTTTAAAACACTGCATTCAATGTAATAATGTTTTATATGAATGCTTGATATATTGATCTCCAATGTCTTTGACGTCATCCCTAAACGTCTGATTCGTGTGCATTGGTGTACATGTATTTGTTTGTTTGTTTGTTTTTCCATCTGTATAAAATGAAAATACAACAACAATAATAATAATAATGATGGTGATGATGATGATGATGATGATGATGATGGATGATGATGATGATGATGATGATGATGATGGTGATGATGGTGTGGT
>CM060310.1:101786721-101889221 GCA_030674185.1 Monoplex corrugatus | reverse complement strand
AGAAAGAATAAAAGCAATAAAAGCAAGAATAAAAGCAATGGAAAATTATAGAGAGCATATCATATACAATTATATATTAAAACAAAGTGATTCCCCTCCGAGCGGAGACAGGCTGCAGAGGGGGGTTGAGTGAGGTTAGGATTTTATGCAGAGGAGAAAAGGTGAGTTTTGAGAGCGGACTTGAAGGAGACAAAAGTAGGTTGCTGACGGACTGAGAGAGGAAGTTTGTTCCAGGAGAGTGGACCAGAAACAGAGAAGGCTCGTGGACCATAGGTATTGAGCTTAGTGCGTGGAAAGCGAAAAGTCAGAGGATCGGAAGCAGAGCGGAGGGTACGTGAGGGAACATAGATCTCAAGTAGGCTTGACAGGTAATCGGGGGCTGCGTTATTGAGGCTTTTGTAGCACATGGTGTCTAGTTTGTACCGTATGCGCTTTGATACAGGGAGCCAGTGAAGTTGTGCCAGGAGAGGAGATATGTGGTCAGCTTTATTCTTTTTGAGTACAAGGCGTACAGCATTGTTTTGAATGCGCTGTAGGATGTGAATGGTGGAGGCAGGAAGACCAGACAGGAGTGAATTGCAATAGTCAATGCGAGACATTATGAAGGAGAGAACGAGTTTTGCAGTTGTTTCGACAGAGAGATACATCACAATCAAACCAACTTATCCAAACAAACAAAACAAAACAAAAAACAAAAACAAACAATACCGACAAAAACAACCAACCACATAACAGTCAAACCTACTTATCAAAACAACAACAACAACAAAAAACAACAAATAAAACATACACAAGCAAATCAAAACAAAACAAAGAAGAAGAAGAGGAAAACAAAACTGTACAGCTGACAGACCTGTCCTGTCCATCGTGTTGTTCAAAGTCCTCCATGACGTCCCTCCATCCCCACACGATGTCCTTGATCTCTGGCTGTGACTGTGTGTAGATATGCTTCAGGTAGCGGTGCTGAAACTGTACAACACACACACACACACACACACACATACACACACACACACACACAACACACACACACACACACAACACACACACACACAACACACACACATACACACATACACACAACACACACACACACACACACACACAACACATACACACTACACACACACGTACACACACACACACTCACACACACACAAACACACACACACACACCACACACACAACACACACACACACACACACACACACATACAAATAGTGATTGTATGAACATCCGTTTGAAGTCCTCCTAGACTGTCCTGTTGGGGTGTGTTTTTCCTCTTTGGTTTACACGGGCACTGTACAGTTCCTGAGGTTGATGTACACTGGGCACTGTACAGTTCCTGAGGTTGATGTACACTGGGCACTGTACAGTTCCTGAGGTTGATGTACACTGGGCACTGTACAGTTCCTGAGGTTGATGTACACTGGGCACTGTACAGTTCCTGAGGTTGATGTACACTGGGCACTGTACAGTTCCTGAGGTTGATGTACACTGGGCACTGTACAGTTCCTGAGGTTGATGTACACTGGGCACTGTACAGTTCCTGAGGTTTATGTACACTGGGCACTGTACAGTTCCTGAGGTTGATGTACACTGGGCACTGTACAGTTCCTGAGGTTGATGTACACTGGGCACTCAAGAAATCTCGTGTTTTGATGAGCAGTGGGCACTCTAAAACCTTGTGGTTTCTGTCATCATCATCATCATCATCATCATCTATCATCATCATCATCATCATCATCATCATCATCATGTGCCTTGCTGCATGGCGTTGGTGATCATGGCCCTCCATACAAACCTGTTCCTTGTCACTGCAAGTACATCTCCCACCCTGTCTGTCTTCATCCACTACAGCATGTCCGTCCAATATTTTCTCCCTGTGTCTACCTGGTGCTCTTTTTCCCTCCAGCTTTCCTGTTGTGACTGGGTGCTTGTATTTCCCTTGCCTCATAGAATGCCCTATAAATGTTGCTTGTCTGTTCCTAAACTTCTTTATTAAAGATCTTCTTGTGTCTGCCTCCTTCAAGACTGTCTTCGTTTATTTGCTTTGCTGTCCATGGAACTGTCAACATTCTTAGAAACCACATTTCAGTTGCCTCAATCTTGTTATGATTTTGCGTGTGAACTGTCCACGCCTCACAACCGTACAACATTATCGCTTCTATATAACACCGAAGAACTTTCTTTCTAATGTTAATAGATAGACATTTGTTGGTCAGAACGCTTTTCATCTTCTTGAATGTTGTTTTAGGTTGACCAATTTCTAATGCACCCATTTAAAACCAAAATTAAGGCTCTAACTTGGCTAAAATAGTTTTCACCTTTTTTTTTATACATCTTTGTTGTTGTTTGTTTGTTTGTTTGTTTGTTTGTTTGTTTGTTTGTTTGTTTACAAAGAACAGACTTCAATACACAATGTTGTAACCAAAAATAATATCAATTCATTCACATACAACTTGGCTAAAAACTAGTTCAGTCAGTGTCAGTTTTTACAGAATGCATTGCAGAGTTCTTGAAATTCCACGTAACATTTAGTATAGCTCTGTCTTTTCACAAAGCGCCACCCAACAAACAGATGGACAGACAGAATGACCCTTACCGAGGAAATTCCAGGTATGCCTGATACAGGTTCATCCTTCAAGTGCTGGGCTTCAAACAACTTTTCCAGGGCATCCACCCGTATTCCGTCCACCCCTTTCTGCAGCCAGTATCTCACCACATTCTGTGAACAATACATGCAAACATATTTCAATCACATTCCATTCTATACTTGTCAAAACGTGTGAACATTATAACTCACACCACGAGTACATCACACACACACCCCTTCCCTTGCTTTTCACACACAGAGAAAACACAGCATTATACGATCACAGGATTAAAATACATAATTAAAAGGATGAATTGAGCAGATGTCAGTTCTCTTCAGTGGCGAGAAACTCTTGAGAAGAACAGGACAACAGAAGGACGAAAACCCCCCGTCAAGCAAGTGTTTCGGCCCTTAACTTCTGACATAAAGTCACAGGTAAAAATGAATAATTGAAAGGACAAATTGAGCAGAGGTAAGTCACTACATAGAAAATCTGTCACAGCTGAAAGAAGAAAAAATACATCACCACCACCACCACCAAAAACAACAACAACAACAACAACAAGGTATGGCTGTTGGAATAAAACAGTCACCAGACTCTGTGTGTGGTAGCACTTCAAACCTCAACATCCTAACCAACCAACCAACCAAGCAAGCAACCAACTAGGGATTTAATGCAGGTTGATCATCGGCTTTAACCCTTTGACTCCCGCACACTGTCCACCAGCATCCTGTATTGTCAAACATGCTAGCAAAGCAAAAACTTAACCCTTTGGCTCCCGCACACTGTCCACCAGCATCCTGCATTGTCAAACATGCTAGCAAAGCAAAAACTTAACCCTTTGACTCCCGCACACTGTCCACCAGCATCCTGCATTGTCAAACATGCTAGCAAAGCAAAAACTTAACCCTTTGACTCCCGCACACTGTCCACCAGCTTCCTGCATTGTCAAACATGCTAGCAAAGCATAAACTTATCTTTGACTCCTGCACACTGTCCACCAGCATCCTGCATTGTCAAACATGCTAGCAAAGCATAAACTTGACACATTGATTCCCTCACCCTGTCCACCAGCTTCCTGTAGGAAAGGTGCAGGAATCAAAGGGTTGAGTTTTTGCAGACGGTGGATAGGGTGAGGGAGTCAAAGGGTTAAGTTTTTGCAGATGATGGATAGGGTGTGGGAGTGAAAGGGTTAAGTTTTTGCAGACGGTGGATAGGGTGAGGGAGTCAAAGGGTTAAGTTTTTGCAGATGATGGATAGGGTGTGGGAGTCAAAGGGTTAAGTTTTTGCAGACGGTGGATAGGGTGCGGGAGTCAAAGGGTTGACCTCTAGTTTTCCCTACCACCTGCCCTGACTCCTTCATCACCTGCCCTGACTACCTTCATCACCTGCCCTGACTACCTTCATCACCTGCCCTGACTACCTTCATCATCTGCCCTCACTACCTTCATCACCTGCCATCACTACCTTCATCACCTGCCATCACTACCTTCATCACCTGCCCTGACTACCTTCATCATCTGCCCTCACTACCTTCATCACCTGCCATCACTACCTTCATCACCTGCCATCACTACCTTCATCACCTGCCATCACTACCTTCATCACCTGCCATCACTACCTTCATCACCTGCCATCACTACCTTCATCACCTGCCATCACTACCTTCATCACCTGCCATCACTACCTTCATCACCTGCCATCACTACCTTCATCACCTGCCATCACTACCTTCATCACCTGCCCTCACTACCTTCATCATCTGCCCTCACTACCTTCATCACCTGCCCTGACTACCTTCATCACCTGCCCTGACTCCTTCATCACCTGCCCTGACTCCTTCATCACCTGCCCTGACTACCTTCATCACCTGCCCTGACTACCTTCACCACCTGCCCTCACTACCTTCATCACCTGCCCTGCCCTGACTACCTTCATCACCTGCCCTCACTACCTTCATCACCTGCCCTGACTACCTTCACCACCTGCCCTCACTACCTTCATCACCTGCCCTGCCCTGACTACCTTCATCACCTGCCCTCACTACCTTCATCACCTGCCCTGACTACCTTCACCACCTGCCCTCACTACCTTCATCACCTGCCCTGCCCTGACTACCTTCATCACCTGCCCTCACTACTTTCATCACCTGCCCTGCCCTGACTACCTTCACCACCTGCCCTCACTACCTTCATCACCTGCCCTGACTACCTTCATCATCTGCCCTGCCCTGACTACTTCATCACCTGCCCTGACTACCTTCATCATCTGCCCTGACTACCTTCATCACCTGCCCTGACTACTTCATCACCTGCCCTGACTACCTTCATCACCTGCCCTCACTATTGCCCTCACTATTTCCCTCACTACTGCCCTCACTATTGCCCTCACTACTGCCCTCACTATTTCCCTCACTATTTCCCTCACTATTTCCCTCACTATTTCCCTCACTATTGCCCTCACTATTTCCCTCACTATTTCCCTCACTATTTCCCTCACTATTGCCCTCACTATTGCCCTCACTACTGCCCTCACTATTGCCCTCACTATTGCCCTCACTATTTCCCTCACTATTGCCCTCACTATTTCCCTCACTATTGCCCTCACTATTTCCCTCACTATTTCCCTCACTATTTCCCTCACTATTGCCCTCACTATTTCCCTCACTACTGCCCTCACTATTGCCCTCACTACTGCCCTCACTATTTCCCTCACTACTGCCCTCACTATTGCCCTCACTATTTCCCTCACTATTGCCCTCACTATTGCCCTCACTACTGCCCTCACTATTGCCCTCACTATTGCCCTCACTATTGCCCTCACTATTTCCCTCACTACTGCCCTCACTATTGCCCTCACTATTGCCCTCACTATTGCCCTCACTATTGCCCTCACTACTGCCCTCACTACTGCCCTCACTACTGCCCTCACTACTGCCCTCACTACTGCCCTCACTATTGCCCTCACTATTGCCCTCACTATTGCCCTCACTACTGCCCTCACTATTGCCCTCACTATTGCCCTCACTATTGCCCTCACTATTGCCCTCACTACCTTCATCACCTGCCCTCACCATTGCCCTCACTATTGCCCTCACTACCTTCATCACCTGCCCTCACCATTGCCCTCACTACTGCCCTCACTACCTTCATCACCTGCCCTCACCATTGCCCTCACTATTGCCCTCACTATTGCCCTCACTATTGCCCTCACTACTGCCCTCACTATTGCCCTCACTATTGCCCTCACTACTGCCTCACTACTGCCCTCACTATTGCCCTCACTATTGCCCTCACTACCTTCATCACCTGCCCTCACTATTGCCCTCACTATTGCCCTCACTATTCCCCTCACTACCTTCATCACCTGCCCTCACTATTGCCCTCACTATTGCCCTCACTACTGCCCTCACTATTCCCCTCACTACCTTCATCACCTGCCCTCACTATTGCCCTCACTATTGCCCTCACTACTGCCCTCACTACTGCCCTCACTATTGCCCTCACTACCTTCATCACCTGCCCTCACTATTGCCCTCACTATTGCCCTCACTATTGCCCTCACTATTGCCCTCACTATTGCCCTCACTATTGCCCTCACTATTGCCCTCACTATTGCCCTCACTACCTTCATCACCTGCCCTCACTATTGCCCTCACTACTGCCCTCACTACTGCCCTCACTATTGCCCTCACTACTGCCCTCACTATTGCCCTCACTACCTTCATCACCTGCCCTCACTACTGCCCTCACTATTGCCCTCACTATTGCCCTCACTACTGCCCTCACTACTGCCCTCACTATTGCCCTCACTACTGCCCTCACTACTGCCCTCACTACTGCCCTCACTATTGCCCTCACTATTGCCCTCACTACTGCCCTCACTACTGCCCTCACTACTGCCCTCACTATTGCCCTCACTATTGCCCTCACTATTGCCCTCACTATTGCCCTCACTATTCCCCTCACTACCTTCATCACCTGCCCTCACTATTGCCCTTACTACTGCCCTCACTACTGCCCTCACTACCTTCATCACCTGCCCTCAATACCTTCATCTCCTGTACGACCCGTGGGTTGCGGTAGTTGAGGTCTGGTTGTTGGGGCAGGTAGGCCCTATAGTAGAACTGGCCTCTCCCTTCGTGCCACGTCCACGATGAACCCCCACAGATACTCGTCTGTCGTAACACACACACACACACACACACACACACACACACACACACACACACACACACATATGACAAAAATTTCGGTAATGATAATGATGATAACAATAATAACTATAATGATAATAATAAGTATAACAAATGTAAAACATATATCTAAAAATGTAGACGAATTCTGTGCACACAAAAATCTACTGAAGAAATAAACTGTCAAAATCTGAAATGAAAGAAAACAAGAAGAAACAACAGCAACAAAAACAAAACAATATCAAAGGCAAAACAATGTAACAGAGTAAACACCCAGCGCACAATTGACAACAATAACGACGACGATGACAGAAACAACAACGACAATATTATGGGCAGGCAAACCTATTTATTAACCAATCAGTCGATTTTTCTTTATGTTAAAAATGCAAATACATTACTGACACGTCCGGTCAAATGGTGTGCAATCAAATCAAGAGATCTTTGCCAGAAAACAATAGCACACAAAGAGTTTAGAAGCCATAACCACACGAAAATAAAATGAAAATGTGTATTCAAATGACGAAATAAGACAGACATAAATTTACAGCAAACACACCTTTGTCAAGTGTGCGCAGAACACACAACAAAGAAACATTCACTAAACTCAGGACAGGTCTGTTACTAGATTGCATACGATTCTTCCTGTCCTGCCATCTACAATCTTCAATCATTTGCTTGAAACAGTTTGTAAAGCCATTTATATTTCATACTTCATTTTCCTAGAGGAAATTAAATGATGATGATGACGTATGAATCACATAGCTTCATGAAAATGTCTACTGAATTACGTTCGGATTCAAACAAGTTATTGAAAATACTACAGGAAAAACATTTTCTGCCCATGTATCTAGATCTTGATATCATCATCATCATCAAGTGCTCTGCCGCATGGCGTTGGCGATCATGGCCCTCGACATGCATCTATCCCTTGTCGCCGCAAGCACATCTTCCACCCTCTCTGTCTTCAGCCACTCTGCAAGTCCGTCCAATATTTTCTCCCTGGGTCTACCTGGTGCTCTCTTTCCCTCCAGCTTTCCTGTTGTGACCAGGTGCTCTAACTCCCCTTTCCTCATAAAATGGTCAATAAATGTTGCCTGTCTTTTCCTAATCTTCCTTATCAATGATCTTCTTGTCTGCCTCCATCAAGACTGTCTCGTTTGTTTTCTTTGCTGACCATGGAACTCTCAACATTCTTCTTAGAAACCACATCTTGGCTGCCTCTGGTCCCACGAACCAGACTCCCAGCTGTAGGTAAATAGCATCACTGCCTTGTAGTTATCTCGGGAGAGAAGAAGGCTAAGGGAGTAAACCCTGAAAGAAAAATCACCCTACTGCCTTGTAGGTTGTCGTGGGAACGACAAAGGCTGGCGGAGAGTCCGTACACAAACCGATGGAAGACGACGGGAAACCACCATCGTATTTTCCCAAGAAATTTCATGGCCAGCCAAAACAAGAAATAAAAATCTTGGTATATGAAATTGAAACTCAGCGTTATTGCAAAGAAGATTCCAACGTATTTCTATACATTTCAAAACTGAGACTTACATTTCCACACTACCATCTTTTGCAAGCAGCTAAAAATCCTTTTTAACGAAAACTATTACATTACATTTTTAAGTAAAAGACATATTAAGAGAAAGAAAAAGAGAATTATGCATGCATCTTCTTTGCTCATCTAACATAAAGTCAAACATAAGAGCACATTCGTTTCCACTGTAGAGGTGTAGTTCAATGGTGTTTTACGTCTCTATCCTGCATTGTAGACTATATTGTGAAATAACTGATTCCCCTCCCCCTCCCTTAAAAAGGATTCAATAAAATAGCATTTGAAACTGATCAAAACGTTGCACGAGTTAAAAATTCCCATCCAAACAATCGATGAGCATTCTCTGACCGAGAAAAAAACTGTAGAGGAGAAAGCGACATAAGTACAAATGTTGTTGACAAGACTGACCCAGTTGTTGGGTGGATGTCGTTTTCCATCTTTGTCTCGCTTGCCATCGTGCCAGATATAGTAGTCGTCGTAGGGCGCCTGACGACGGCAGCTTTTCTGGAACCAGTCGTGCTGGTCACTGCTGTGGTTGGGCACAAAATCCACGATGACCTTCAGACCTTGTTTAAAGAAAAGGTAAAGATTTACTTGAACACTGAGGTCGGGGGAGGGGGGAAAAGGAAGGGGAAGACCACGAACAGATTGCCTAGGAAACATCAAGGAGTGGACAGATCGTAACAGTCCAGAGATTTTTCAACCTGGTTGAGGACAGACAGACGTGGAGGACAGACCCAGAGAGCAGTGCAGACAGCCAACATTGCAAGGAGTGATGCTGTAGACTGACTGAGGACAGACAGACGTGGAGGACAGAGACCCAGAGAGCAGTGCAGACAGCCAACATTGCATGAGTATGATGTAGACAGACTGAGGACAGACAGATGGGAGGAAAAAGAGACCAGAGAGCAGTGCAGACAGCCAACATTGCAAGAGTGATATGTAGACAGACTGAGGACAGACAGATGTGGAGGACAGACCCAGAGAGCAGTGCAGACAGCCAACATTGCATGGAGTGATGATGTAGACAGACTGAGGACAGACAGATGTGGAGGACAGACCCAGAGAGCAGTGCAGACAGCCAACATTGCAATGGAGTGATGATGTAGACGACTGAGGACAGACAGATGTGGAGGACAGAGACCCAGAGAGCAGTGCAGACAGCCAACATTGCATGGAGTGATGATGTAGACAGACTGAGGACAGACAGATGTGGAGGACAGAGACCCAGAGAGCAGTGCAGACAGCCAACATTGCATGGAGTGATGATGTAGACAGACTGAGGACAGACAGATGTGGAGGACAGACCCAGAGAGCAGTGCAGACAGCCAACATTGCATGGAGTGATGATGTAGACTGACTGAGGACAGACAGATGTGGAGGACAGAGACCCAGAGAGCAGTGCAGACAGCCAACATTGCATGGAGTGATGCTGTAGACTGACTGGAGGTCGGATTGGAATTTGTGGGTCAAGCTAATGGCCACTGTCTACATGTACTGTCGGTGATCCTCCACAACGTGTTTATGTCTGGCCGTCAGTGACTAAACCGGTCCCCATAAATACTTTGCAGGTTGTGGAGGGTAGTGGAACCTTAAAAGGATTAAAACAAAACCTTTTCACAGGAGGATAAGCTCGAATAGATCACGACCACCCGCAAAATCCTGCCTGCTGCCTTGCAGCAATCTTCAGAGTGAGAAAAGGTTCAGGAATAAATTGACAAGACACCCGGAGCTGGAGTCTCAGGTGATTCGCTGCTGTTCTCGGCCTTGTTCCGGTAACTCCTGCAACATTGCTGGTACCAAGCTGCGCTGGCTTGTTTCCCTTTGGAATCCAACAGTGGTATGGACAGAGGCAAGAAGTAGTCTCCTCTGACCAGGCTTGACTACAGGGGATGAGCTGTATGCTGTCGACAACCCAACCCACGCACTGTTCCACGACCTTCCACCATTCGATGGATTCTTTTGGTTTTGAAGATCGGACTTCACATGATATGTGTATTCATTAATGACCATAAGTGTCAGCGTAAGTAGTAGAGTCTCTGTCTGTCTGTCTGTCTGTCTGTCTGTCTGTCTGTCTGTGTCTGTCTGTCTGTCTGTCTGACTGTCTGTCTGTCTGTCTGTCTGGGGAGAGAGAGACAGACAGACAGATAGACAGACAGATAGACAGACAGACAGACAGATGGACAAAACGGTTTGCCTGTTTGGCCTATACATCAATCATTCTGGTGCGTCAGTTTCATATTTAATTGATTCCTGCACCCATCTCTCACCTGCCCACTCCCACCACCCCACTCCCTGCACCCATCTCCCACCATCCCACTCTGACCTACCCACTCCCTGCACCCATCTCCCACCACCCCACTCCCTGCACCCATCTCCCACCATCCCACTTCCTGCACCCATCTCCCACCACCCCACTCCCTGCACCCATCTCCCACCATCCCACTCCCTGCACCCATCTCCCACCATCCCACTCCGACCTACCCACTCCCTGCACCCATCTGTCCACTCCCTGCACCCATCTCCTACCACCCCCACTCCCTGTACCCATCTCCTACCACCCCACTCCCACCACCCACTCCCACTCCCATCCCCACTCCCACCACCCCACCCCCTGCACACATCTCCCACCACCCCACTCCCATCTCCCACCTCCTCACTCCCTGCACCCATCTCCCACCTCCCCATTCCTTGCACCCCACTCCCACCTCCCCACAACTTGCACCCCACTCCCACCTCCCACTCCCTGCACCCCACTCCGACCTCCCCACTCCTTGCACCCCACTCCCTGAACCCCACTCCCACCTCCCCACTCCCTGCACCCCACTCCCACCTCCCCACTCCTTGCACCCCACTCCCTGAACCCCACTCCACTCCCACTCCTGCACCCCACTCCCCTCCCACCCTTACCCACCTCCCTGAACCCCACTATCCCACATTCCCACTTCCTCTTGCACCCCACTCCCACCTCCCCATCTCCCTGCACCCCACTCCCACCTCCCCACTCCTTGCATCCCACTCCCACTCCCTGCACCCCACTCCCACCTCCCCATTCCATGCACCCCACTCCCACCTCCCCACTCCCTGTACCGCACTCCGACCTCCCCACTCCCTGCACCCCATCTTCCCCACTCCACTCCCCACTCCCCGCACACCACTCCCTGCACACCACTCCCACCTCCCCACTCCCTGCACCCCACTCCCACCCCTTCCCCACTCCTCACTCCCACTCCTTGCACCCCACTCCCACCTCCCCACTCCTTGCACCCCACTCCCACCTCCCCACTCCCTGCACCCACATCCCACCTCCCCACTCCCTGCACCCCACTCCCACCTCCCCACTCCCTGCACCTCACTTCCTGCACCCCACTTCCCACACTCCCCCACTCCCTGCACCCCACTCCCACCTCCCCACTCCCACCCCCCACTCCCTGCACCCACTCCCTGCACCCCACTCCCTGCACCCCACTCCCACCTCCCCACACTCTGCAATCCACTCGCACCTCCCCTCTTCAAAAACTTGCAAACGCATATGGTTTTGTATAGAGTCAAGGAATACGCCAGATAAAGGCTGGCATATCTGGGTGGAGCACATATGGAATTGTCCATGTGCGATGAGTCCTTCTTCACCAAACTCCAGACTCCTGCCAGTAGACCTGACCTTTCTTGTGAGCTTCTGTCACCAGCTTGTCAAAGTCTTGAAGGGTGCCGAACACGGGATCCACATCTCGGAAATCGGAGACATCATAGCCAAAGTCTTTCATGGGGGATCTGTAGAATGGACTGATCCATATTGCCCCCACACCCAGGTACTTCAGGTAGTCCAGTTTGATGGTGATACCTGCAATCATAGAGAGGGACTGAGCCATATTGCCTCCACACCCAGGTACTTCAGGTAGTCCAACTTGTAGATGACACCTGCAATCATTGAAAGGACCAGGCCATACTGCCTCCGCACCTAAGTATTCCCTTGTACATGACATCTGCAAGCATAGAAAGAACCAAGCAATACTTCCTACACATCCAAGTACTTTAGGTAGTCCAGCTTGTAATTACCTACACATCCAAGTACTTTAGGTTGTCCAGCTTGTAATTACCTCCACATCCAAGTACTTTAGGTGTCCAGCTTGTAATTACCTCCACATCCAAGTACTTTAGGTAGTCCAGCTTGTAATTTACCTCCACATCCAAGTACTTTAGGTGTCCAGCTTGTAATTACCTCCACATCCAAGTACTTTAGGTTGTCCAGCTTGTAATTACCTCCACATCCAAATACTTTAGGTTGTCCAGCTTGTAATTACCTCACATCCAAGTACTTAGGTAGTCCAGCTTGTAATTACCTACACATCCCAAAGTACTTTAGGTAGTCCAGCTTGTAATTACCCCACATCCAAGTACTTTAGGTAGTCCAGCTTGTAATTACCTCCACATCCAAGTACTAGTAGGTAGTCCAGCTTGTAATTACCCCACACCCAAGTACTTAGGTAGTCCAGCTTGTAATTACCTCCACATCCAAATACTTTAGGTAGTCCAGCTTGTAATTACCCCCACATCCAAGTACTTTAGGTAGTCCACTTGTAATTACCTCCACATCCATTTAGGTAGTCCAGCTTGTAATTACCCCACATCCAAAGTACTTTAGGTAGTCCAGCTTGTAATTACCCCCACATCCAATACTGTAGGTAGTCCAGCTTGTAATTACCTCCACATCCAAGTACTTTAGGTAGTCCAGCTTGTAATTACCCCCACATCCAAGTACTTTAGGCAGTCCAGCTTGTAATTACCTCCACATCCAAGTACTTTAGGTAGTCCAGCTTGTAATTACCTCCACATCCAAGTACTTTAGGTAGTCCAGCTTGTAATTACCTCCACATCCAAGTACTATAGGTAGTCCAGCTTGTAATTACCTCCACATCCAAGTACTTTAGGTAGTCCAGCTTGTAATTACCCCCACACCAAGTACTGTAGGTAGTCCAGCTTGTAATAACCTCCACATCCAAGTACTATAGGTAGTCCAGCTTGTAATTACCTCCACCCCAAGTACGTTAGGTAGTCCAGCTTGTAATTACCTCCGCATCCAAGTGCTTTAGGTAGTCCAGCTTGTAATTACCTCCACACCCAAGTACGTTAGGTAGTCCAGCTTGTAATTACCCCCACACCCAAGTACTGTAGGTAGTCCAGCTTGTAATAACCTCCACATCCAAGTACTATAGGTAGTCCAGCTTGTAATTACCTCCACACCCAAGTACGTTAGGTAGTCCAGCTTGTAATTACCTCCGCATCCAAGTGCTTTAGGTAGTCCAGCTTGTAATTACCTCCACACCCAAGTACGTTAGGTAGTCCAGCTTGTAATTACCTCCGCATCCAAGTGCTTTAGGTAGTCCAGCTTGTAATTACCTCCACACCCAAGTACGTTAGGTAGTCCAGCTTGTAATTACCCCCACACCCAAGTACTGTAGGTAGTCCAGCTTGTAAGTGACATTTCCAATCATCAGCATGGTTTCCTTTATCTGTTTTCTTCAAGACAACAGACTCAAGACTTTTATTCGTCTTTATAAAAATTTTCTTTTTAAAAACAGAATGGGAATTTGGTTTGCAGATATGTCAGTGTTATACCCGTAATACACACACACACACACACACACACACACACACACACACACACACACACACACACACACACACACACACACACACACACACACACACACACACACACACACACACACACACACACATCACTGACTCATGCAATGTAACGTACGCCCTTTCGTTGGAACTACAAGGGTTTTCAAGAATGGAAACTCACTTTAACTAGCAGATATATTTCTCAGTTCACTTCAAATCAAATTCAATAAAACAATTAAATGCATCTGTACTGTACATATAATAACAGTTCATTATCGTTTTCCTTGTCAGAAATGCGACCTTACTTTCCGGCATCATTTATAAAATGAAACTAGGAAGATTCTGACTGGATGCTGTATCTACACAATGCCAGACATTTAATGCACGGTCCTGTAGATCGTTTCCTTTGATTAAGCCTGATTGGGTTTTTTCTTTGTTTGTTTTGTTTTGTTCTGTTGTTTTTTGTTTTTTTTGTTTGTTTCTTCTTTTAACATGCATTTGCTCCCTCCCCTCTTTGTGTTTTTTAGTTAGGTTTATGTGTAGAACGTTGTCTTTGATTAATACTGATTGTTCTTCGCCTGTATTTCCTCCCCTCTTTGTGTTTTCTAGTTAGGTTTATGTGTAGAACGTTGTCTTTGATTAATACTGATTGTTCTCTGCCTGTATTTCCTCTCCTCTTTGTTTTATAGTTAGGGTTTTCATTACTGCATGAATATGTTCCAATACTTTTCATTTTCGAAAGATCATCCTCTGCACCCTCCCCCATCTTTGTGTATGTGTGTGTGTGTGTGTGTGTGTGTGTGTGTGTGTGTGTGTGTGTGTGTGTGTGTGTGTGTGTGTGTGTGTGTGTGTGTGTGTGTGTGTGTGTGTGTGTGTTGTTTATGTCATTTATCTGTTTTAATCTTATATTAACAAATATCAGACAAAAGATTTTTTCATACGTCTGCGTAAAACACACACACACACACACACACACACACACACACACACACACACACACATATATATGTATATATATATATATATATATATATACACACACATACACACACACATATATACACACACACACACACACACACAAACACACACACACACACATACACACACACACATATATACACACACACACATACACACACACACACACACACACACACACACACACACACACACACACACACACACACACACACAACACACACATCAAATATTTTTCTCTTGATTATTTGCTTGACCATTTTTTTCATTACTATCTGAACATGTGATAGTGCTTTTTGAACTTCAAAACATAATCCCTCCGACACACACACTCTTTCTTCATTCTGATACTAAAATTGGTTATCTAAAATCATATATGTCAATAGACGTTAAAAGAAATATTACTCACTCACTCATTCACTCACTCACTTACTCACTCACTCACTCACTCACTTATTCACTCACTCACACTACACACGCACACACCTTTACTCACAAACTGCACGTACAGACAGCACATTCCACATCAATGCCATAAAATGGTTCACCCTCCCCCCTAACCTCCTACATCTCCCCTACACACACACCCAAACGCACATAGCTACACACAAACACACTCTCACACACATGCGTACACAAGTACTTATATCCACTGGAACACAAGCTTACAGAGATGTACCATTTGTCCATCCAGATGACCTACATCTTGTACCTTGATTCAAAGACATGTCATTATCATCATCAAGTGCCTTGCCACATGGCGTTGGCGATCATGGCCCTCCATATGCATCTATCCCTTGTTGCCGCAAGCACATCTTCCACCCTATCTGTCCTCAGCCTCTCTGCAAGTCCATCCAATATTTTTTTCTCTGGGTCTACCTGGTGCTCTCTTTTCCTCCAGCTTTCCTGTTGTGACCAGGTGCTCCAGTTCTCCTTTCCTCATAAAATGGCCTATAAATGTTGTCTGTCTTTTCCTAATCTTCTTTATGAGT
The DNA here is from genome assembly GCA_030674185.1 of Monoplex corrugatus. Lineage (NCBI taxonomy): Eukaryota > Metazoa > Mollusca > Gastropoda > Littorinimorpha > Ranellidae > Monoplex > Monoplex corrugatus. The sequence goes on along the minus strand of CM060310.1, from coordinate 101,873,278 downwards.
GATCTTCTTGTGTCTGCCTCCATCAAGACTGTCTCGTTTGTTTTCTTTTCTGTCCATGGAACTCGCAACATTCTTCTTAGAAATCACATCAAAGACATGTATCTGTGTCAAAACTGTCTGAGCAACGTGTTATGTTATCAGTATTTCAGTGCCAGACATGATGACGTACACCTACCGTTCAAATCACCAATGCCGTCACCGTTCGTGTCCAGAAAAGACCGGGGATATATCTGATAAATAATGCCCGTTTTCCACCATTCCAGCTTTTCCTTCACTGGACTTGCGGCCATGTCGGCAACGATCTCTTCTGTTGAAAATAGAAAGAACGAAAAGAATCAGCACGCGTATTTACTTTAACCCTTCGACTCCCGCACCCTATCCACCAACTGCAAAAACTTAACCTTTGACTCCCGCACCCTATCCACCAACTGCAAAAACTTAACCTTTGACTCCCGACCCTATCCACCAACTGCAAAAAATTTAACCATTGACTCCTGCACCCTATCCACCAACTGCAAAACTTAACCTTTGACTCCCGACCTATCCACCAACTGCAAAAACTTAACCTTTGACTCCTGCATCCTATCCACCAACTGCAAAAAAATTTAACCATTGACTCCCGCACCCTATCCACCAACTGTAAAAACTTAACCTTTGACTCCCGCACCCTATCCACCAACTGAAAAAACTTAACCTTCGACTCCCGCACCCTATCCACCAGCTTCCTGCAGAGAATCAAAAGATTAATTTTTTTTCTTTACTAACACGGTTGACAATGCACGATGCCCTGCTCTGCACGATTTTCAACTGTCGTGGGATCTTTAGTGTACGCAGGCTAGAGGGCACACGGGTCTGACTGGTTTTTTTGTCCCCTTCCGAAGGACTAGACGTTCAGTTTAAGTTTTTCTGGTCAAATCGAAGAGAAATATCGAGGCCTCAATGGGGAACGAATCTTTGAACCTCAAGTTTAGCTATTGACAGGCGAACGTCTGAACCATTCTGCCACTCTTCTCCCATCTCTGCAGACAGACAGACAGACAGGCAGACAGACAGACAGACAGACAGACAGATAGGCATGACCTGACAAGGCTCAAAAGAGAAAAGAAAAACAAATCAAAGGATAAAATACAAATAGATCAAAACTACTTTGAAGACAACATACAAGATTTCCTTGGGAACCTGATTTTGACTTTCAAACTGTCAGTGTGTATATAAAGACATACATAATATGCATACACGTAGCATTAGAATAACAACTACAAAGACATACATGAACACATAGCAAAAGAATAGTAATTGTGATACACAGTGACAAAAGCATATTATACATATATTAATAGAATAATAATTATGATATACGATGGCAACGAGATATTATACACACATCATGATCAATAGAATAATTCTTCCGATACACAGTGACAACTTACACAGCACACACAATGATAGAATAATCATTGAATACATAGTGACAACATATATAACATACACACAATGATAGAATAATCATTGAATACACAGTAACAACATACATAACATACACACAATGATAGAATAATCATTGAATACACAGTAACAACATACATAACATACACACAATGATAGAATAATCATTGAATACACAGTGACAACATACATAACACACACAATGATAGAATAATCATTGAATACATAGTGACAACATACATAACATACACACAATGATATAATAATCATTGAATACACAGTAACAACATACATAACATACACACAATGATAGAATAATCATTGAATACACAGTAACAACATACATAACATACACACAATGATAGAATAATCATTGAATACACAGTGACAACATACATAACACACACAATGATAGAATAATCATTGAATACATAGTGACAACATACATAACATACACACAATGATATAATAATCATTGAATACACAGTAACAACATACATAACATACACACAATGATAGAATAATCATTGAATACATAGTGACAACATACATAACATACACACAATGATATAATAATCATTGAATACACAGTAACAACATACATAACATACACACAATGATAGAATAATCATTGAATACACAGTGACAACATACATAACATACACACAATGATATAATAATCATTGAATACACAGTGACAACATACATAACATACACACAATGATAGAATAATCATTGAATACACAGTGACAACATACATAACATACACACAATGATATAATAATCATTGAATACACAGTGACAACATACATAACATACACACAATGATATAATAATCATTGAATACACAGTGACAACATACATAACATACACACAATGATATAATAATCATTGAATACACAGTGACAACATACATAACACACAATATAATCATTGAATAAGTAACACATTGAATACACAAGTAAACATATACATAAACACAACACAATGATATAATAATCATTGAATACACAGTAACAACATACATAACATACACACAATGATAGAATAATCATTGAATACACAGTGACAACATACATAACATACACACAATGATAGATAATCATTGAATACACAGTAACAACATACATAACATACACACAATGATAGAATAATCATTGAATACACAGTAACAACATACATAACATACACACAATGATAGAATAATCATTGAATACACAGTGAACAAACATACATAACACACATACAAATGAATATAAATAATCAATTGAATACACAGTACAAAAATAATATGACAACAGTGACAACAGATATCATAAAGAAAATAATTTAATAATACATGAATAACAAAGTAATAGTTATAATACACTTTGACAAAGACTCAGAACAGAATAATAATTACGAAATACAAGACACAAAGCATATTACAGATATAGCAATAGAATAATCATTATAATACACTTGACAAAGACTCAGTAATAAAATAATAATTACGAAATACAACGACACAAAGCTTATTACAGATATAGCAATAGAATAATCATTATAATACACATGACAAAGACTCAGCAAAAGAATAATAATTACGAAATACAATGACACAAGCATATTACAAATATAGCAATAGAATAATCATTATAATACACAATGACAAAGACATATATACACATAATAATGAAACCGAAACAATGACAAAGACATATCATACACGTGGTAACAGAATAATAATGATATTACACAATGACAAAGATATATTTCACATAGTAATGGAATGATAATTATAACACAATAACAAAGACATGTTGTACTATAACAAAGGAATGTTGTTATCATAATAATGGAATAATAATCATAGCATACAATAACAAAGACATGTTATTCACATAACAATGGAATATTGTTATCATAATACAGACCTTCCATGACAAAGAAGATCTACACATTATCCACATAACAATAAAATACGCTGTGCGCACAAATGTACACACACAGATACACACACTGACAATGATACACACACGTATATACATACATACATACATACATACATACTACATACATACATACATATATACATACATACATACATACATATATACATACATACATACATATATACATACATACATATCATACATACATACATAATATTACATACATACATACATACATACATATATACATACATACATACATACATATATACATACATACATACATTATACACACATACACACACGCACACACATGCCCCACACACCTACATACATGTATACATACATACATACATACATACATACATATACACACACGCACACACACACGCATACACACATACACTCATACATACGCATACACACACATACATACATACATACATACATACAGTATACATACACACACACACACACACAAACGCATACACACATACATACACACAAACGCGCGAATGCACACATACACATTCACACAAACATCTGCGCTCTCTCTCTCCCTCCCTCTCTCTCTCCCCTCCACCACCACCCTACAAATTCAAACACAAAATTGATCCATAAACTTGAACGACAAATGATATATAGATCTACTTAAAACAAGACGCACCTTGAATAAGCAAACCTGCCGAAGGAGCGTAGCGCCGAACAGCCCACAGAACAGCCAACACCCCACACACACACAGCACAAAACACAACGGTTTCTTCCACAACAACAGCGGCATTAGTGTCAGTGTACTCTTCGCAGTTTGAGCCATCGTTCAACTGTTGATTAACACTTTCACTCCCTCACCCTATGCACCAACTGCAAAAACTTAACCCTTTGACTCTCTCACCCTATGCACCAACTGCAAAAACTTAACCCTTTGACTCCCTCACCCTATGCACCAACTGCAAAAACTTAACCCTTTGACTCCCTCGCCCTATCCACCAGCTTCCTGCAGGGTTAAGTTTTTGCTTTGCTCGCGTGGTTTACAATGTAGGATGCCAGTGGACAAGGAGCGGGAGTCAAAGGGTTAATAGTTTGAATGACGACGGGCGGCGCACTGGCCAAGCCTCAGTCATGTCAGTGTTTACAGACGAGGATGGCAATTCGACATTACGTATCGTGAGTCCATAGCTATATAGACACAGCCATCTAGCCTACAATCCATTTAACATACACACCACACACACACACACACACCACACCACACACACACACACACACACACACACACATACACACACACACACACACACACACACACACACACACACACACACACACACACACACACACACACACACACACACACACACACAACTGTCAGGATTGAGTCGTCAGCAAAAGCGAAAGTCCTACACTGATGCAAACACACACAGCGACCTTGTCGTTCCAATCCAGGAAACGTCTGCACGTGAACGTGAATTGCCACAGGCATACACACTTCAGCATGACAGCATGACAGTTTACAAAACAAAAAGATGACACAACACACACACACACACACACACACACACACACACACATATATATATCAAAATATATATATATAATAACACACCGTAATATGCTTTGTGTCATTGTATTTCTATATATATACACTATATTTATATATTGTACAGAGAGAGACGAGAGAGAATAGAGAGAGAGAGAGAGAGAGAGAGAGAGAGAGAGAGAGAAAGAGAGATATGTGTATATAGATGGAACTGAAAATTCCACTCTTTTTAAACGCACACACAAAGGGATCGAGAACGATAGTGAATACCACACTTCAGATCCGATCTTCACAGTTTTTAAAAGAACAAACACTGACCACAGACTTTGGCACACCGTCACACCACACTCACTTACTAACACACGTACAGACATAAGTCAGTGAAAACTCCAACACTTCTAAACACACACGCAAGAGTTTGTCATGTCAAGCAAGATAGACAATACCACACTTCAAATAAGTATGGTCCTGACTGTCTTTGATAGAAAAGAATGTCAGGGCATGTAGCACAGGCCTATTATGACGAACACAACAATCACCTTAGAAGAGACACAACCTCGCAACCATTGCTAAGTTTATCCGACGTTACTAGGAAACAACATGTACACATCCGGGAGAGATCAACAACGTCTCGATCGTACTGAAAGGGATCTAGCTCAGACTCCGTTCAACATACAACAACATACAACATGGTGGCAGCGGTTTAGTGGTTCAAAACCATGGAGAACCCTCATTAGACGCTCGAACACGGCAAACGGGAGAATCTGACCCAGTTCGACGCTTGCAGCTTCCGTTTCCAAAAACGTTTGACGGCACAGCAGAAAGCTGGACGAAATGGCGACAACGATTTGAACGTTACAGAACCAGTATCGGTTTAGAACCAGACAAGCAGGTCAGCACGTTCCTCTGCTGCATGGGAGAGGTTACAGATGATATTCTAATCACTCTCAATATCAACGAGGCAACCATTTCGTATCCAGAGCTGCTTCACGCCTTTGATGAACATTTTGGTGCAAAGAAAAACACAATTTTCACCAGAGCAAAATTTAACCAAAGAAAACAGAAACCCGGTGAGTCAATCAATTCATTCATATAAGAACTATACAAACTAGCTGATGATTGTGAATACAAAATCCTACGAGACGAACTTGTCCGAGACAGGATTGTTGTAGGAATGCTGGATGATGATCTATCTGACCATCTACAGTCAAAGGCATCTCTTACCCTAACTGAAGAAGTCCAACTAAGCAGACAGGCTGAAGCTAGACGGGAGTCCCAATCCATTATTAGAGAAAAAGCAGACCATACAGTCAATGCAATAGGATATCACTCCAAATATCAACCCACACCCAGTTCACAGCAAGTTTCGACATCATTCATCTCAAAGACAATGTAGATACTGTGGTCGAGAACCTCACCACAGAGAAAAATGTCCAGCCCAGAATGCAACCTGCTCAGCATGTGGAAAGAGAGGTCACTACAAAAGAAAGTATACGAACTGACTGATGATACTGCTGACTTTAATCACCTGTGGGAAGAAACACATAGCAGTACAGACTACTTCCTTGGATCCATTGAGCAAGATCTAGACAGCCAATGGACAGCAATGCTGGAAGTCAATGGACACCCAACAAAGTTCAAGTTAGACACGGGAGCTTCAGTCTCAGTTGTCACTAATAAAGAACCGTGGCTACAGGGACAAACTGTGCAATATTGCAGAAAAATTCTTCGTGGTCCATGGGGATCCACTATCTCACCACTTGGCTCTATACATGCTACACTTATATACCATGGCAGGACTGTCCAAGAGACGATATACATCCTCAATGATCAACCTTGCTGTCTCCTCAGCAGACATGCTTGCGTAAAACTGGGACTAGTGAAACGTGTTGATATGATCAACACACCGTCACCACACATTCCATCAAGGATGAGTTCCCAGATCTATTCTCTGGCCTGGGGAGGATCAACAATTCGTACAAAATAAAGCTTCGGGATGATGCACGGCCAGTTTGTATTTATACACCCAGGAAGATTGTCCATCCACTCATTCCAAAAGTCAAAGCAGAACTGGAATCCATGGTGAAACAGGGAGTCATCACTCCAGTCCATGAACCAACAAGCTGGTGTTCTGGCATAGTGGTGGTCCCAAAACCCAATGGGGCAGTCCGAATTTGTGTTGATCTCACTCATCTCAACAAGGCTGTACAGAGAGAAATTCACCAGATGAGCTCAGTCAACGAAAGCCTTGCAAAACTGGGAAACAGCCGAATCTTCACCAAGCTAGATGCAAAAAGTGGCTTCTGGCAGATCCCACTTTGTCCAGAAACAAAGCTTCTCACTACGTTTGTGACATCTTTTGGTCGTTTCTGTTTCAACAGATTACCGTTTGGCATAAGTTCGGCACCTGAGATTTTTCAGAGAATGATGTCTGAAATACTGATCGACCTCAATGGTGTAATATGTCACATGGATGACATTCTCGTCCATGCACCAGATCAGGCAACACATGATCAACAATTACGTGGAGTTCTACAGCGACAACAAAATGCAGGAGTCACACTGAACGACAAATGTGAATTCTCAAAAAACTGTGAAATACTTGGGCCACATCATTGACGATCATGGCATTCGAGCTGACCCAGACAAGGTAAACGCCATCAAGAACTTCCCAGTCCCTACCACAGTCACTGAACTACAGAGGTTTATGGGAATGGTAAACCAGCTGGCGAAGTTTGTCCCCAGTCTGGTTGAAATCAATGCTCCTCTTCGTCAACTTCTCCACAAAGATGCTACATGGTTGTAGGTCCAGATCAACAGTCAACATTTAAACAAATCAAACGGTTACTCACCTCTCCTCAGGTTCTGGCTCACTATGATCCTCAAAACCCACCATCATCGCCACAGATGCTTCCAATTCTGGCATTGGAGCTGTTCCCCTTCAGATACAAACTGATGGATCACGACGTCCCACTTGCTACATTTCTCGCTCCCTCAGTGACGCAGAAAAGAATTATACCACAATAGAGAAGGAGGCATTGGCAGCAACCTGGGCATGTGAAAGACACAGCGATTATATTCTTGGCCTTACATTCACAGTAGAAACTGACCATAAACCCCTGGTCCCACTTCTTAGTACTACAGAACTTTACAAAATGCCACCCCGTATTCTTCGCTTCAGGTTGCGTCTCATGAGATACAACCCCAAAACTGTCCACGTGCAGGGAAAAATGCAAATCATCACTGACACTCTATCCAGACCACCTATAGATGAACCTGATTCAGCTGATGTGAATCTCCTTGATGAAGTCACGGCATTCGCTAAACAGACCATCGAGATCTTGCCAGCAACGTCAAAGAAACTGCATGAAATAAGAACAAAACAAGCAGAAGACGAAGTGCTGCAGGAAATACGCAGCTACACTCTTCAAAACTGGCCAGACTACATGCCAGAGAATCCTGCTCTAAAGCAGTACTGGATGAATCGAGAACATTTTACAATTGTTGACAACATGCTACTCTTTGATGATCGACTTGTCATCCCGAAGTCCATGAGAATAGAAGTTCTCAATCGACTTCACACTGGCCATCTAGGCATCACAAAATGCAATGGACTCGCAAGATCATCAGTGTGGTGGCCAAATATCACCTCTGACATAGAAGAGATGGTGCGAAAATGTCACATTTGCGCCACACACCGTCCGGATCAAAAGGAAACCCCTCCTTCCATCATCCTTTCCAGCTCGCCATCATGCTTAGGGATGGACCTTTTTGAACTCTTTGGCAAGACTTCCTTGGTCGTTGTAGACTATTACTCCAGATGGATTGAGGTCAAACTTCTCAGCAAACTCACCAGATCAAGAGTGTATTCGCAGCTCAAGGTATACCAGATGTAGTGGTCTCCGACAACGGTCCTCAGTTTGCTTCTCATGAATTTTCTGAGTTTGCTTCAATATATGGCTTCACACATGTGACAACTCGCCCAAACACCCCCAGTCCAATGGGGAAGCTGAGAGAGCAGTATGAACACTCAAGCAATTACTCAAGAAGAACAAAGATCCACACCTTGCCCTCCTCATGTACAGGGCAACACCTCTCCAAAATGGACTATCGCCTGCTGAGCTCCTCATGGGAAGAAAACTGCAAACTATACTACCAGTTTTCCCCAATATCCTGAAGCCTTACAACCCAGATCATGGCTTGATACAGAGGAAAGAGGCAGCGATCAAGGAAAAGTCACGAAACAACTTCAACCAACGACATGCAGCAAGAAGACTGCCAGCTCTTCAACCTGGTGACCCGGTATGGATCCGCGACATGCAACGCCCAGGCACTTTGTCATCTCCACCACCAATGAACCTCGTTCGTACATATCAGGACTCTGAGTGGAACGGTGACATGCAACCTAGCAGCAGTCATAGCCACCCCGTTGGTCAAAGACAATCCTCCACCAGCACGAGTGTCACCACCAAGACAATGGGTGTAACCACCAGTGACTGTACATCGTACACTAGATGTACACACATCGCCCACAAACCAAACATCACTGCCAAGACAATCAATGCAATCACCAGTGATTGTACAATGTACACCAGATGTACACACAACAGACACGCATCAACCATCGCCAGCTCCAGCTTCAACAGACACACCACTGAGTTCCAGACAACACTTCACCAGATATGGAAGACGAATAGTCAGACCAACAAGACTTGATCTGTGATGGAACTCATACCAAAGAAAAAATTGACACATACTTTGACACAACTCATACTGTTAAAATTCACAAATATGAATAGAGAGAGAGAGAGAGACTTGAAAGGGAGGTGTAGCACAGGCCTATTTTGACGAACACAACAATCACCTAAGAGACAACCCTCGCAACCATTGCTAAGTTTATCCGACGTTACTAGGAAACATGTACACATCCGGGAGAGATCAACAACGTCTCGATCGTACTGAAAGGGATCTAGCTCAGACTCCGTTCAACATACAACAACATATAACAGGGCACAGGCTATTACATAAACTCATACTGTCATAATAGCACACATGTGGCAGGTGATAACTCCAGAACTTCAAACACGAGCAAAGAAGCGGCCCTATCAGACGATGTGTTCATGTGCAGTGAATACCACATATCAATCTTGCAGTTATCTAGTATGCACAACGGAACCAGAAAAACACGAAAATAGAACCAGAACGCGTATTTAATTACAACCAGACAAGATAGGCGCAAATTTTCGGCCAACTGGCCTTCGTCCAGTGAGAGAAGTAGCAGGGAAGTTTCAGTCTTTTTCTCCCAATTTTTGTATTTGGCGTTTGTTTTGTGATCTTACATTCATCCTTGACAGAGGCCAGTTGGCCGAAAAGTTGCGCCTGTCTTGTCTGGTTGTATTAAATACGCATTCTGATTCTATTTTCGTGTTTTTCTGGTTCCTGTTTGCTTGAGTACGCATCTGGATCTGGATCTGGATAATTACGCTGCAGGAGCCTTTTCAAGCTATCGGTGGAGTACGCATCTTCCGTCTGGGACCCCCATACAGAGAAAAACATAACTAAAATAGAAGAGGTTCAAAGACGAGCTGCACGCTTCGTCCTCAACAGATATAGGAACACTTCTAGTGTTAGCAGCATGCTGGTCACACTGGGCTGGCCCTCATTGGAGAAACGACGGCAAGTAGCAAGACTCTGTATGCTGTTCAAAGTGCACCAAGACCTTGTTCACTGTCCCAGCCTACAAGCAAAACCAGTCCCTCTACCTGACCGTAAGTGACGTGGCCATGACAGACAGTTCCACTTGATCACATCAAGGACCCATTATAGAGCTGCTTCATTTCTGCCAAGAACTATCAAGAACTGGAACAGTCTCCAACAAGGAACGGTTGAGGCCACAACACTTGACACATTCGTGTCAAGGGCCTCTAAAATCCCAGACTAGACCGACCCCCCTTCCCTACCCCCACTTCCATTCAGAGCCCCTGCCCCACCCACCTTGCTGCCCTCTTCACCCACCCCAACCCTCTTCACCCCCCTGCCCCCTCCTACCTCCTCACCCCACCACCCTCATTCCCCCCCACCCCACCATCATCATGATTAAAACTGAACTGAACTGAACTCTTAAGACATGTCCACTGCTCCAGATTTATCTGCTGCAAACCCCCCAGTTAAAGGCGCCAGAATAATCAAGTTTGATTGTGGGCCCTCAACACTGAAGAAGAAGAAGAAGAAGAAGAAGAACGCGGGCAGTCGCTTTATTTTGGATTCCATTTTGATATGCACAAAGCCAAGGCTGTTCTCTTCAAACACACATAACAGAAGCCAGTGAAATCCACGACACAGCTTAACACACATGCAGACAGGCTGTTATTTCAAGCAGTGTTGTCAACACTTGGTGTCGACGAGTTTGGGTAGCCAAGTGGGTTAATGTCGGATTTTCAGTCGGACGGTCCTGGGTTCATCACATACAGCTGTATGGTTCATCTGCCATGACACATCTTCCTGTTTAGCAAAGGTGGAGACTGTTTCCATCTTCCTGGTCAACGTGTGTGCGTACCCACCAGTACCTAAACCCTTTTCAAGTGTATACGCATGCAAAATACCCACATTGATGTTAAAGATACTCTTATGTCTTGTCAGCGGCTCAGTAGCTTATATAAATATGCATATCCACTGAAAACGGAGCATGTAGACTTTGCAGCAACTACTACTACACACAACATACACACTACGCAGTTGGCTTAATAACATGCATAAACGCAAACGAAAAAAAAACAAAAAACCAAGGGACACAACACGTAATGAAATGGCAATTCTGGTTTTTTTTTTACTTTAAATGAGGGCAACTTCACCAGGATTAAAATATCATCGAATGACCGGAACTACATAACAATTGCAACCACTTAAAGAACACACAAGACGGGGGAAATTAGAGTGAATATATAAATGAAGCGTTTATGCTGCTTGTGGTTTTTTCGATGTGCATAACATACGTGCTTTGCAGAAACCACAAGGCTTTTCGTACTGCTTGGCGATTGTCGTATTCAGTAGGGTGTTTTCTTTCTGAATCGTTAAACTTTATTCTATTTAATGAATGGTTATCATGAGCTTATTCGTGTAAAGGAAAAGAAAAAGCTAACACTAACACCAGTCAGATTTGTTTTGAAAGAAACGCTTCTGTCTTTACGACATAAAATATAGTTTTTGCTCTCGCGCGCTGGAAATGCGTTATTGTTCTTGTTTGTATCTCGAAGGAGTAGAGGTAGACAGCTTGGACGATTTTCCAGAAAGACTATGGCCAAAAGAGGTATCAAATTTGAGCATTCAGTTGGTGAATTAGTTCTCTGCTTCGAGCCTGACCCAACCAAGGCGAGAGTATTATACGAAGCCAAGGTAAATTATGCAAAATACACTGTCCTGATTTGACTTCTGTCACAGTGTCAGTTGAATTAGTCTAGTACAGTAGTAGCCTATATAGGCCTACACTGCCTATAGTGACTATAGGTCTACAGGCTATAGTATAGTAATACTATAACAGTATAACTATAAGTATTCTTTATCTCCATGGAAACAATCGCATTTCTGATTTCATATTACATTCAACAGTAATTCATCAGTGCTTAACCGTGGGTGAAGCCGACTGGACTGCTCGTCAATTGGTCATCACTCATTGCAGCTAACAGTCCACAGTGCTCATTCATTTTGTACTCGGACGCTGTGCAAGATGGTGAATGTGGTGTACTATAGTATAGGCCTACTATACATCTAGTCATCTACAGAAGCACAGATTATATTTCAGTTATTATACAGGGTCTAGGCCTATAACGAACATTGACTGGATTGAATTGGCATAATGCATCCATCCAGATCTACATCTAGGGACATCTAGGTTCATTGAAAGTTATCAAACCCTACATGAAGATCAAGGTAATAATACCAATATTGAATAAATGATAATGAAATGTTCTTTTATCAATAATCTGTGCACAGGTCACCAAGCTGATTTGAACTTACTGTGCATTACACATGAATTTATAATTCAGGCCTGCAAAACAGTGTTATGCAAGATGATACATGTCTGATGTCACACACATACATACACACACACACATACACACACACACACACACACACACACACACACACACACACACACACACACCACACACACTTCCCCCAATACATCAGAATAAAACACATTCATAAATACACGTACACAAATGATGAACATTGCCAAACCATACATATGCCTAAGTAGTGGAGCTACTATGATCGTAAACATACAGGTGTAGGCTACATGAATTCTGTGTTCATGTGATGTCTTACTGAAACAGCTCTAGGCAGACAGCCTGGATTTATAAGCATTTCACCTGATGAGGTAAGTTGGCTGAACAGCCACACTGAGCAGTTTCGTGGGTTTTTGTTTTTTTTTCATACTGTTGGCAAACAAAAAGTGAAATATGAAGAGTTCAACATAAACAAAGATGTTTGACAGTAGTAGCAGGATTGGCAACTATTTTTGATTAAGCTCGCTCACTGATACAACAGAAAATCATTGCCAAATTGTCAGTTCACAACAGCAGAACAGATTTGTAACAGCCACACTGAACTGTTTGTGGGCTCATATGCATGTGTACTGTTCTTTTATGACAAACAAACAGGCTTATGGGAGTCGCAGCATTATTTAATTTGGGTTGATTTTACACTAAATTGAGTATGTCACTATGTGTCACCCTGCATGAGTGTGTGTGTGTGGGCACGCACGCACGCATGTGTGTGCTTATGTGAAATCAATTTCTGTTGTTTTGTTGTTGTTTGTTTTTGTTTGTTTGTTTTTTTTGTTAAACATTAATGAAAAGAGGATGGGCTACGCATGCACGCACGCACGCACGCACACACACACACACACACACACACACACACACACACACACACACACACACACACACACACTCTGTGACAGAGGAAAACAAGAATTTGGTTTTAGAACTTTTTTCCTTAAAAAAGGCAATTAAGTGATATGTCAGGTTAGTCAGTTTTAGCTTGACGTAATAAGTTTCATTGTCCAGAATGTTCATTTTCCAGGTTTTGGACAGTCAGGTGTCCCGAGACAAAACAGGTCGCAAGTGTGCTGCCTACCTGGTCCATTTTCAGGGCTGGAACAACAGGTCAATATGATGCATCTATAGTATTTTCAGTTCTGTTATTATATTTGCAGTAAATTGATTTGTACTAGTTGTAAGATTGTTGTTATATTGCAGTATATGAAGAAGTGGTATTTTTAGATTTGGATATGTATGTTACACAAAGTGTAATAACCTTGTTTGTAGGTCAGATAATATAATTCATATTAGAAAGATGTAAAAGCCAGAGAACACACACCACTTTTGTAATACTGTTTCTCCTACCGCATGATCCTGTCCTCGTCTTCCTCAGTTCCTGTCTTACTACAGACAGGAAGATTTTATCAAGATTTTGCGCTATATAAATATTGTAATTATTATTATTATAATTACTACAGACCACCAGCATTCAGGTACATTACAGAAGGGTGTGTAAAGTCACTTTGAAGTAGTAGTAATAGCAGGCATTCACTTTAGTCTGGAGGGGTTTGGGGTTACTTATTTTGGTTTTGGGTTTATATTATTTTTTTGTATGTTTAGTGTTGAAAAAGTTCAAAATTGCCAGCAAGTTTCCCTTTGCTTTTGCCCGGGCTACTATTTCTAGTTTATTCAGTAGTCCGTTGGTCTGTGTATTATTACTTGATCTGTGTATTGCTATTTGTGTGTTTCAGCTGGGACAGACTTGTTGCGGAATCATTTATACTGAAGGCCAGCGAAGAAAACAAAGCCTTGATGAAACGTTTGACAGAAACAGCAAAAAAATAGTGAGTTTCACAGTGTAGCATTTTTGTTTTTAACAAAGAAGCAAGTTATTCCTATTAGTATTATGAAAGTGGTACTTAACTAACCTGACTTTGAGTTTGAAAGTGGTTATAGCCCTGGTATGGCTCTACGCAGTCAGCTGGGCTTTAGAAAAATAATATAATAGGTAATACTAATAGCAGTGTGCATGGATATTTTTTTGGTGGGGGGGGAGGAGGGGAATTTATTTTTGGTCTTTTTCTTTGAAGAGAGTTTATACAGAATAGCTAGTTGTGTTGTGATTCAGACCTTTCTTTATTGACTTTGAAGAAAGGACAGTGACAGACTTCACTTGAGTGCTGACACTGCTAGTTGTCTACAGCAATTCAAAAACAACAGCTAGAGACTAATGCTGCCATTCTTATGAAAGAGCAAATCTTGCTGAGAGCAGGCTAAGACTTGCCAAAATATATTCCTTTTAAATCACACGGGGAGTCTTTGCACTCACACACAGCCAGGCAAACAACCAGTCACAGGCCAGGAATCCCAGATTGCTGCCAAACCCTGTCAAGGGACACAAGAGTGCATGCACACTTGTTAACATGCACACTTGTTAAAAGTCCTGAGACTTCTGTTGAGAGTACATACATACTTGTTAACCCAGTGATTCACATTTTCTGAACCCCCAATAGGACACAGTGTCCTGGACATAGAAAATTAATAGGACACAGTGTCCTGGCTATGAAAAAACAATAGGACACCATTTTTTCGCAAAAAAACAAGTGTTTATTTAAAATAAGTCCAGTAATGCAGAACTCTGATATACCATAAAGCATTTGCAACAAAAATTACTAATTTTTAGTAATTACATCTTAAACAACACACAAATGAAATAATCAACAAACAGTTATTGTAAGTTAATACTGAAGTCGCACCTTGCTTCAAAATCAGTAAAAAAAAAACCAACCCAAAACAACACTTGGCACAATCTGGCAATCACATTTGAACATAGTGATACTGAACAGTGAATGAATTTTAATAACGAAAATTAAGTAGCATCTTGCTATAAAATAAGATCTGACTGAGAAAACTTGGCACATTCTGGCAATTTTGAATAATATCTGTTAAGTCTTAAACAACACAAAAAAATGGAATATTCAAGCAGTTATTGTAAGTTAATACTGAAGTCACACCTTGCTTCAAAATCAGTAAAAACAAAAACAAAACAACGTCCCCGATAACGTGCGAAGCTAAAAATAGCACACTCGCGGAGCGCTGGGCGATGGCTGACACTGTGATAGGCTGTCCACTGTCACTGTGTCAGCGGGCGTGTCAGCGACTACAAGGGCCTCGCACAGCCAGCGCTGCCGTTCAACGCGCTCGATAAAACACACTTGGCGTGTCCGCGACTTCCATGTAATAATCGGACACGGGTCCGCTCGGATAGCATATCAATCGGACAGTGGGTCCGCTCAGAAGCAAAACAATCGGTCATTTCAAATTTCAATCGGTCAATGTCCGGAGTCCGAGGGAAATGTGAAACACTGTTAACCCTTTCAGTGCCAGGAAAAAATGTAAATATGTGCTTCCCTGTTGCCAGGGAATTTTGAGGATTCGAGGGTAATTATTAACTCACTCGGGATGGAGAGTTTTTCCCATTGCTTTTCCCCACAGATGGCCCATTTTGAAGGGTTAGGAAAAAATTCACAAAAAATACAAAACACAAAGGAATAAAATGAAACTTTCCAATCAGAATATATACATGCTGGGTTAGTTCATGCCAAAATATTGAAGTTCTTCCTTGAATATTTTTTCTTCATGTGCCATGTTGAAAATACCCCAAATTTTGTGGTCAGGATCACCGTACAGTCACACACTTTGATCAACTCCATGAACACACAGTCAAAGGTGAGAAGGTCCTTGTATGCACAAAATAACATGAATAAAGTAGACTTTGCTCAGGGTACAAAAAAAAAATTATTAGTGACATTATTTAAATAAATGTTACTAATTGTTACACACAGGGGAATTTGGAAAAAAAAGGAGCACACCGGATGCTTCAGTCCCTATGCACGTTTTCCTAATAATCAGTGTAGTTCTGCACTGAGTGATACAGTTGGAAGCAGGTGATGGTCTTGTTGGGCTAGCATAGTTTGTAACAGAGGGCAACCCCACACTTTTTACACCAGTTGGGGGTTTGCTGCAATCAGCTGGAGAGTCCATCATCATCATGTTTAGTGTATACTTAAATTTCAAATATTACTCATAATATTTTTTGTATTATATTTGAGCATTGCTGAGGATTCAAATTTCTCTTTGTAGTCGAAAGAATCGGCAGCGACGCCGCAAGATTGACCAGATTCTGAGAGATGCTGATGTAAAAGCGCCAGCCCAGTACAGCAGTGAGAGTGAGAGTGACACTAGTGACAGTGATGAAGACATACAGTCAGAGAATGAAGATCCCAACAAGGTGAGTACACAACACACTCAGGGCCATACAGCAGTATTACAAACACACTACACCTAATATCGTATGTTTGGTATCTTCTGAGAGATGCAGACACCTGCGTTGTTGGTCAGTACAAACACACTACACTTAATATCATAATACGTTTGGTATCTTCTGAGAGATGCAGACACCTGCGTTGTTGGTCAGAGGAACTGAGCAACATCCTCAAGGATGCATCCATGAAGCAGATGAGACTCGACTGTGTGGTCCCAGGCTTCCCAATGAGCCCACAGCATGCTCATCTCTGGGTAGAAGTTTGTTGGAGCCGACAATTCCTACAAAGGTTTTTAAAGGGACTGATGGGGATTCGAACCCACAACCTTCCAGTTGGTAGTCTGTTGCGCAAGCCACTTTTCCATGGCGACTGGTTTAGTCTGTTGCGCAAGCCACTTTCCCATGGCGACTGGTTTAGTCTGTTGCGCAAGCCACTTTCCCATGGCGACTGGTTTAGTCTGTTGCGCAAGCCACTTTTCCATGGCGACTGGTTTAGTCTGTTGCGCAAGCCACTTTTCCATGGCGACTGGTTTAGTCTGTTGCGCAAGCCACTTTCCCATGGCGACTGGTTTAGTCTGTTGCGCAAGCCACTTTCCCATGGCGACTGGTTTAGTCTGTTGCGCAAGCCATTTTCCCATGGCGACTGGTTAGTCTGTTGCGCAACCCATTCCATGGCGACTGTGTAACAGGTAATAACATACCGGTCGTCTCATTGAGCTTTTGTCATGATATCTGCTTTGTCCTGAAAGTCATCCTGGTCTGAACAAAGGCATTGTATTTTCAAGAGTCGACAGTAAGGGATACTGCTTTTTTTTCTTTTGTTAATAGATCCGTGACATGACATCTTGAATTTAATCGCAGCCCACAACATTAAATGGCCTGTTCTTATCTGAATATTTCCATCAGTGTGGCGGTGTCAGCTTACTGTTTCTTAGGTCGCTCTTTCCCCCTCCCAATTGCAAGACCGTGCCAGTGCATAGGGTTTTGCACAGACTGATGGAGTCTGCAGATCATTGCTGACAGATTGGGATGGAGCACATATGGAATTGTTTGTGCCATGAATCTGCCTTGAACAGACTCTAAAACAAGACATGTTTGGTGTTGGAAGTGTGAAAATTATTTTCTCCATCTTGAAAAAAAAAAAGTAAAGAAAAATTAGCATACTAATGTAAATTAATTTCTGTTTTTTCTCTTGTGTGTGCTTGATAAAGGCCAGTTGGTCAAAAGTTACCTGTCTTGTTCCGTGTATTAAATATGTCTTCTTATTCCATTGTCATGTGTATCTGGTTTTTAGCTGTTTGTAAGTTCTCGTAGAAGTTGTTAATATTAATTGTAACGTTGATGGCATGGTATTGTCTGGAAGAATCATCGCATTCTGTTGTCGTGTTAGAGGGTTTTTTTTGGTAGATTCATTTATAAGTAAGATGTGGTCAAAAGGTGGGGAAGACAACCATGCTGAGTGGTATTAAATATGTGCAGTCATGCTTAGTCATGTTAGTGTCAGAAATAATGTGAATGACTGTCGTATCAAACATGACAAATGATTGTCTCATCGTTCATTGTCCTATGGTGATTGAGTTCCAGAACTCTCCTCAGAATGGACCCAAACATAGAGTACGAAAAAGACAGGTAGGTTTGTACATAACCTTCATTGCAAGTAACCTGTTGTCACTGATGAAATAAGAAATTAAAAATGATGTCACTCTTGATGTACGTAACAGGTTATTAGTTGCTTGTCAGCATTTTAACACACACACACACTCTCTCTCTCTCTCTCTCTCTCTCTCTCTCTCTCTCTCTCTCTCCTCTCTCTCTCTCTCTCTCTCTCTCTTTCACACACACACTCACACACACATTCAGACAGACACACACACACACACACACTCATGTCTAACAATAGACATGATGGTCAACCTTTGAATGTATACATGACTGACTACACAATGTCACAGGATCAGTAATGAAAGGTGGGAGTACATGTAAGTGGATGAGCAGTATGAAAGTGGTAGTTGTGACTTTGTTGATGACATCGGTGTCTGACATTGACAGGCTTGGTGCTTCTGGTTCAGTCAGAACCTTTGAAATGTGTGATCGTTAGTTAAAGTGTCAGTTAAAGTTGACATTTGGAGACATGCTGTTTTCAGAAAAAAAACATTTCTGTTTAAACTGTATTTCAAGAATATGTTTTACAGTCTCCAAAAAAAAAAAAAGAGAAAATGTTGCTTTATTTTTTGTTGATTACAAAAGTCAGAAATAAGAGGACAGAAAACAATGAAAATAATATGTATATGTATGAAATAGCAATAATTGTGTTAAAACTACAAGAGCCAGAAGTAAAGTATATGTAGATATTTTTATGAAAAATAGACAATACAATTTGTGTTAATACTACAAGAGCCAGAAGTAATATGTACATGTATCAAATAGCAATAATTGTGTTAATACTACAAGAGCCAGAAGTAATATGTATATGTATCAAATAGCAATAATTGTGTTAATACTACAAGAGCCAGAAGTAATATGTATATTTATCAAATAGCAATAATTGTGTTAATACTACAAGAGCCAGAAGTAATATGTAATGTATCAAATAGCAATAATTGTGTTAATACTACAAGAGCCAGAAGTAATATGTATCAAATAGCAATAATTGTGTTAATACTACAAGAGCCAGAAGTAAATGTATATTATCAAATAGCAATAATTGTGTTAATACTACAAGAGCCAGAAGTAATATGTATATGTATCAAATAGCAATAATTGTGTTAATACTACAAGAGCCAGAAGTAATATGTATCAAATAGCAATAATTGTGTTAATACTACAAGAGCCAGAAGTAATATGTACATGTATAAATAGCAATAATTGTGTTAATACTACAAGAGCCAGAAGTAATATGTACATGTATGAAATAGCAATAATTGTGTTAATACTACAAGAGCCAGAAGTAATATGTACATGTATCAAATAGCAATAATTGTGTTAATACTACAAGAGCCAGAAGTAATATGTACATGTATCAAATAGCAATAATTGTGTTAATACTACAAGAGCCAGAAGTAATATGTATATGTATCAAATAGCAATAATTGTGTTAATACTACAAGAGCCAGAAGTAATATGTACATGTATCAAATAGAAATAATTGTGTTAATACTACAAGAGCCAGAAGTAATATGTATATGTATCAAATAGCAATAATTGTGTTAATACTACAAGAGCCAGAAGTAATATCGTATAAATTTTCAAATAGCAATAATTGTGTTAATACTACAAGAGCCAGAAGTAATATGTATATCAAATAGCAATAATTGTGTTAATACTACAAGAGCCAGAAGTAATATGTATCAAATAGCAGTAATTGTGTTAATACTACAAGAGCCAGAAGTAATATGTATATCAAATAGCAGTAATTGTGTTAATACTACAAGAGCCAGAAGTAATATGTATCAAATAGCAGTAATTGTGTTAATACTACAAGAGCCAGAAGTAATATGTATCAAATAGCAATAATTGTGTTAATACTACAAGAGCCAGAAGTAATATGTATATGTATCAAATAGCAATAATTGTGTTAATACTACAAGAGCCAGAAGTAATATGTATATGTATCAAATAGCAATAATTGTGTTAATACTACAAGAGCCAGAAGTAATATGTATATGTATCAAATAGCAATAATTGTGTTAATACTACAAGAGCCAGAAGTAATATGTATCAAATAGCAGTAATTGTGTTAATACTACAAGAGCCAGAAGTAATATGTACATGTATCAAATAGCAATAATTGTGTTAATACTACAAGAGCCAGAAGTAAGACGTAGTAACAGAAGATCTTGATGATTTGAATGAAATAGCACTCATTGTTAAATGCAAGAAAGAAAACTAAAATGAAAAACAGTAAACATTTTGATTATTTGTGTGAAATAGCAGTGACTGTTTAATGAATGTGAAAGAGAAATATTTTAATTGTTTGGGTGGAATAACAATGATTGTTCTATGAATGTGAAACAGAAAACATTTTTGTTGTTTGTGTGAAATAGCAGTGACTATTTATTGAACACAAAAACCAGAAATAAAACCTGAGACAGAAAAACAGCATCCAGTTATTTGTGTGTGTGTGTGTGTGATACAGCAACCTAAGCAAGAGTGTCCGCCAGTGACGATTGATATTCCAGACATCTTGAAGTCTCGTCTGGAGGATGATTATACTGCGGTCAGCATCCGTGGAAAGGTGAGAGGTCAAGCATCCCTACCACCGTAACTAGTAATAATAATAATTACAATATTTATATAGCGCAAAATCTTGATAAAATCAAATCTAAGCGCTACAGTTTGTAGCTTGATCATTGTGTAAGCACTGCCACGCTGCCAGCTTGTTGGTTTCCATGGAGGTGTGAGAGATTTATGCACAGACAGTTTAGTCATAAAGGCCATGGCCCTTCAGAAGAGGGAAACATGAAAATATCAAAACTGCATATCTGTATGTATAATCATTGTATATAACAACACGTGTATTTTAAATGCCTTGTAAAAATAAATAGCAAACCGTTTTACGGTTTCCTCTTTCATTGATGACACCACTAGGAGAGTAACAGTAAAAAAAACAAGGATTTCTAATATACTTTTGTGGAGTAAATTGTTTTCTCACATTGTCTGATTTTGGATACAAAATGAAGTACATCCGTATAATCAAATGATTTTGTTCTTTCTTCAGTTACCCGCTTTATGTATGTGTGAGAAAGAAAGAGAGAATGGATGCATGTTTTGGTTTGTTGTGGCGTGTGTAGGATGGCATCTGCACACACAGATGATCTATTATTCACAGATTGTCATGATTTTGTCTTTGGAACTTTGTTTTTAATTCATTTTTGACAAAGTTACAGAGACTGTGCAGAATGGATATGGGAAAGCTCAATTGTGATGACTGTGTGAGAGATGGAAAAATGTAATACTTGCATTGTATCTGCAAGTCTGATATGTTGTCTACTTTTGTATGAAACAGAATTACAAACCAAAAGCATTTAGAAATGAATAATAACATACATGGATAGGTGTTAATTGTTATTGTGTAACTTACAGTAAAATTACGTATGTGTGTAATTTAAGGCTGTATTGCTGGCAGATAAATCCAAACTATCAGGTGTTCTGTGTTCTGTTTCCATACCCTGTAATTATTCATGACGATTAATAATATTGTAAAATCTATGGAGATATGTTAGGAAAAACTGAAAGGAAATAAATTCTATTTTCCAACAGTATGTATTCTAGCACATAGGCCCACATAGATCTCTGCCATGTCTACTCTGTGTTGACAGTACATTACATGGGTAGTGCAAGACAGTACATTACATGGGTAGTGCAAGACTGTACATTACATGGGTAGTGCAAGACTGTACATTACATGGGTAGTGCAAGACTACATTACATGGGTAGTGCAGGACAGTACATTACATGGATAGTGCAAGACTGTACATTACATGGGTAGTGCAAGACTGTACATTACATGGGTAGTGTAAGACTGTACATTACATGGGTAGTGTAAGACTGTACATTACATGGGTAGTGTAAGACAGTACATTACATGGGTAGTGTAAGACTGTACATTACATGGGTAGTGTAAGACTGTACATTACATGGGTAGTGTAAGACAGTACATTACATGGGTAGTGTAAGACAGTACATTACATGGGTAGTGTAAGACTGTACATTACATGGGTAGTGTAAGACAGTACATTACATGGGTAGTGTAAGACTGTACATTACATGGGTAGTGTAAGACTGTACATTACATGGGTAGTGTAAGACAGTACATTACATGGGTAGTGTAAGACTGTACATTACATGGGTAGTGTAAGACTGTACATTACATGGGTAGTGTAAGACAGTACATTACAATACATGGGTAGTGTAAGACAGTACATTACATGGGTAGTGTAAGATAGTACATTACATGGGTAGTGTAAGACTGTACATTACATGGGTAGTGTAAGACAGTACATTACATGGGTAGTGTAAGACAATACATTACATGGGTAGTGTAAGACTGTACATTACATGGGTAGTGTAAGACAATACATTACATGGGTAGTGTAAGACAGTACATTACATGGGTAGTGTAAGACTGTACATTACATGGGTAGTGTAAGACAATACATTACATGGGTAGTGTAAGACTACATTACATGGGTAGTGTAAGACAGTACATTACATGGGTAGTGTAAGACAGTACATTACATGGGTAGTGTAAGACTGTACATTACATGGGTAGTGTAAGACAATACATTACATGGGTAGTGCAAGACAGTACATTACATGGGTAGTGTAAGACTGTACATTACATGGATAGTGCAGGACAGTACATTACATGGGTAGTGTAAGACTGTACATTACATGGGTAGTGTAAGACAGTACATTACATGGGTAGTGTAAGACTACATTACATGGGTAGTGTAAGACAATACATTACATGGGTAGTGTAAGACTGTACATTACATGGGTAGTGCAAGACTGTACATTACATGGGTAGTGTAAGACTGTACATTACATGGGTAGTGTAAGACTGTACATTACATGGGTAGTGTAAGACTGTACATTACATGGGTTAGTGTAAGACAATACATTACATGGGTAGTGTAAGACAGTACATTACATGGGTAGTGTAAGACTGTACATTACATGGGTAGTGTAAGACAATACATTACATGGGTAGTGTAAGACTGTACATTACATGGGTAGTGTAAGACAATACATTACATGGGTAGTGTAAGACTACATTACATGGGTAGTGTAAGACTGTACATTACATGGGTAGTGTAAGACTGTACATTACATGGATAGTGTAAGACAGTACATTACATGGGTAGTGTAAGACTGTACATTACATGGGTAGTGTAAGACAATACATTACATGGGTAGTGTAAGACTGTACATTACATGGATAGTGCAGGACAGTACATTACATGGGTAGTGCAAGACAGTACATTACATGGGTAGTGTAAGACAGTACATTACATGGGTAGTGCAAGACAGTACATTACATGGGTAGTGTAAGACTGTACATTACATGGGTAGTGTAAGACAGTACATTACATGGGTAGTGTAAGACTACATTACATGGGTAGTGCAAGACTGTACATTACATGGGTAGTGTAAGACTGTACATTACATGGGTAGTGTAAGACTGTACATTACATGGGTAGTGCAAGACTACATTACATGGGTAGTGCAAGACTACATTACATGGGTAGTGCAAGACTACATTACATGGGTAGTGTAAGACTGTACATTACATGGGTAGTGTAAGACTGTACAATTACATGGGTAGTGTAAGACTACATTACATGGGTAGTGCAAGACTAAATTACATGGGTAGTGTAAGACAGTACATTACATGGGTAGTGTAAGACTGTACATTACATGGGTAGTGCAGTACATTACATGGGTAGTGCAAGACAGTACATTACATGGGTAGTGCAAGACTACATTACATGGGTAGTGTAAGACTGTACATTACATGGGTAGTGTAAGACAGTACATTACATGGGTAGTGTAAGACTGTACATTACATGGGTAGTGTAAGACTGTACATTACATGGGTAGTGCAAGACAGTACATTACATGGGTAGTGTAAGACAGTACATTACATGGGTAGTGTAAGACTGTACATTACATGGGTAGTGTAAGACTGTACATTACATGGGTAGTGTAAGACTGTACATTACATGGGTAGTGTAAGACTACATTACATGGGTAGTGCAAGACTGTACATTACATGGGTAGTGTAAGACAGTACATTACATGGGTAGTGCAAGACTGTACATTACATGGGTAGTGTAAGACTGTACATTACATGGGTAGTGCAAGACTGTACATTACATGGGTAGTGCAGGACAGTACATTACATGGGTAGTGCAGGACAGCACATTACATGGGTAGTGCAAGACAGTACATTACATGGGTAGTGCAGGACAGTACATTACATGGGTAGTGCAAGACTGTACATTACATGGGTAGTGCAAGACAGTACATTACATGGGTAGTGCAAGACAGTACATTACATGGGTAGTGCAAGACAGTACATTACATGGATAGTGCAAGACTGTACATTACATGGGTAGTGTAAGACAGTACATTACATGGGTAGTGTAAGACTGTACATTACATGGGTAGTGTAAGACTACATTACATGGGTAGTGTAAGACTACATTACATGGGTAGTGCAAGACTACATTACATGGGTAGTGCAAGACTACATTACATGGGTAGTGTAAGACTGTACATTACATGGGTAGTGCAGGACAGTACATTACATGGGTAGTGTAAGACAGTACATTACATGGGTAGCGCAAGACAGTACATTACATGGGTAGTGTAAGACTGTACATTACATGGGTAGTGTAAGACAGTACACTACATGGGTAGTGTAAGACTGTACATTACATGGGTAGTGCAGGACAGTACATTACATGGGTAGTGCAGGACAGTACATTACATGGGTAGTGCAGGACAGTACATTACATGGGTAGTGTAAGACAGTACATTACATGGATAGTGTAAGACAGTACATTACATGGGTAGTGCAAGACTGTACATTACATGGGTAGTGCAGGACAGTACATTACATGGGTAGTGCAGGACTGTACATTACATGGGTAGTGCAGGACTGTACATTACATGGGTAGTGTAAGACAGTACATTACATGGGTAGTGCAAGACAGTACATTACATGGGTAGTGCAGGACAGTACATTACATGGGTAGTGCAGGACAGTACATTACATGGGTAGTGCAGGACTGTACATTACATGGGTAGTGCACATGGGTAGTGCAAGACAGTACATTACATGGGTAGTGCAAGAGAATTAACATTTACACAAAGTAGACACCCAAAAAATGAATGAAGTAGGACATTTGATTATGAATGTGTAAAAGTTTATACACATATTCAAATGCAGTGTGTGTGTGTGTGTGTGTGTGTGTGTGTGTGTGTGTGTGTGTGTGTGTGTGTGTCTGTCTGTCTGTCTGTCTGTCTGTGTGTGTGTGTGTGTGTGTCTGTCTGTCTGTCTGTCTGTCTGTCTGTCTGTCTGTCTGTGTGTGTGTGTGTGTGTGTGTGTGTGTGTGTGTGTTGTGTGGAAAGTAAAACCAAGCACATCAAAATACTAATAATTTTAAAATGTTGAAAAAAAGTGTATACACACATCTGAGTGTGTGTGTGTATAAAAAGACCCTCCCACGCACCATGTAGAAAGACCCTCCCACGCACCATGTAGAAAGACCCTCCCACGCACCATGTAGAAAGACCCTCCCACGCACCATTTAGAAAGAACCTCCCACGCACCATTTAGAAAGAACCTCCCACGCACCATGTAAAAAGACCCTCCCATGCACCACCACCACCACCTAAAAAAGAGAAACAAAACTGCCAAACCAAAATTTGTAGATGAGTCGGGGGATGAAAACAACTAATTAAGACGTGTGATGACAGTTGTGCACCCTACCAGCCAAGCCGTGTGTGGTGGACATACTGGAGGGCTTCATGAAGACATTCTGTGTCAACTATGTATGTGAGCCAGCAGAGAGGGAGCCACTGGGCAAAGAGAGGGACAAAGTGCGCACAGAAAAAAACATCCTCAAGTTGCCGCCAGACAATGTGTGAGTTGGTCATGCGACAGTTTAGTGTGTGTGTGTGTGTGTGTGCCCGCACCAACATCCCCACGACAGTTTATTGTGTGTGTGTGTGTGTGTGTTCGTGTTTGTTCTTTGATTTAACGTCTTTTCACTATGAGTGATATTAGATGAAAAAAAAAAAAAAAAAGAGTATGAGAGATGAGAGATGGCGGATTGGATTTGGGGCAAAGAGGAGACAGAGTTATAGACATAAGTAGGTGGGAAAATAGAAAAATGGAACAAGAACTTAACACTAACAGTTAACATCAACAATGTGTATGGAAAATTTAACTCTAAAGTACAAACTTCATAAACTTAAAGTAATGCATTAACCCTTTGACTCCTGCAGCCTGCCCAACAGCATCCTTCTTTGTCAACCATGCTGGAAGAGCAAAAACTTAACCCTTTGACTCCCTCACCCTATCCACCAGTTTCCTGCAGGAAGCTGGTGGATAGGGTGAGGGAGTCAAAGGGTTAAGTTTTTGCAGTTGGTAGATAGGGTGCAGGTGGCAAAGGGTTAACAGGACTGTGAACCAACGATTCTGAAATTTTAACTGACGAAAATTGATCGGAAGTTACTTCTTTAAAATGAGTTTCAGAATAATTTTCTTGTGTGTGTGTGTGTGTGTGTGTGTGTGTGTGTGTGTGTGTGTGTGTGTGTGTGCGCCCACACCAACGTCCCCATGATAGTTTGTTTTGTGTGTGTGTGTTTGTGTGTGTGTGTGTGTGTGTGTGTGTGTGTGTGCTCCCATACCAACATCCCCACCCTGTGCCCATGCAGCGTACGTCTTCATGGGACATCAGATATGTATGAATGGCGCGTTGTTTGATCATGTGTAAGCTGTTATTGATTTCAGATGTTTTTGCACTTAAGACTTTGAGAAATGCTCTGTAATTAAATGTCCTTTTGTGATCAAGATGGCCAGAATCATTCTTAATAGGCCTGACACATTTCCATGTCTTTCTGTCAAGGATGATATTTACTGTCATGAATATCCTACAAGCTTAACCCTTTTGATGCCTCACATTGCCTGACATTAAAAAATGAAAATAACCGTACACTCTGATTGCATCACACAGGGTAGGGTCAGAATCATGGCCAGTTAAGAGCGATTCTCAAAATACTAGGAGTGTTTTGGGATGAGGTATATCTTCTATACCAAACATTGTGTCAGAAATGTCGAATGACCCTGCTGTGCATGGAGAAAGATCTTGTGCTGTTAATGAGACCTGTGTGTGAAACTTCGGCATGGGAATAATTCTGAGATCTGCTATTTTCAGTCGAAACTGACCTAATTTTCTCAAGGGGGGAAAACTGGGAGTTCATCAGATTCTTGGAAAGAAAGAAAGATGAGATGTATCTATGCCAGTCGAGAATTTTGAATGGTACAGTGTTCAGATGTTACAGACGCCCGCAGTCAACGTCTCTGGCTCTTCAAAAGGTGTACATAGTTACTCACATGGTCACTCAGTGTGTTTGAATGCAGCATGCTCATTCCGGTTGCCATATTATGTCTTGGTTGTCTTGAACCAGTGTGGTATAATTTTTAATGCTGGGTGAAGAAAGAATTGAACATTGTAATAAATTAATATTTCTACGTATTGTTTTCTGTCTCTTGTCGCCTGCGGACTGCACAAAGTATTGAAAGCTTTAGGCCTGAAATGTTCAGACTGCACAAAGTACTGACAGCTTTAGGCCTGAAATGTTCAGACTGCACAAAGTACTGACAGCTTTAGGCCTGAAATGTACATCAATCTGATGTACAGAAATGTTCAGACTGCACAAAGTATTGACAGCTTTAGGCCTGAAATGTACATCAATCTGATGTATAGAAATGTTCAGACTGCACAAAGTACTGACAGCTTTAGGCCTGAAATGTACATCAATCTGATGTACAGAAATGTTCAGACTGCACAAAGTACTGAAAGCTTTAGGCCTGAAATGTACATCAATCTGATGTACAGAAATGTTCAGACTGCACAAAGTACTGAAAGCTTTAGGCCTGAAATGTACATCAATCTGATGTACAGAAATGTTCAGACTGCACAAAGTACTGAAAGCTTTAGGCCTGAAATGTACATCAATCTGATGTACAGAAATGTTCAGACTGCACAAAGTACTGACAGCTTTAGGCCTGAAATGTACATCAATCTGATGTACAGAAATGTTCAGACTGCACAAAGTATTGAAAGCTTTAGGCCTGAAATGTACATCAATCTGATGTACAGAAATGTTCAGACTGCACAAAGTACTGACAGCTTTAGGCCTGAAATGTACATCAATCTGATGTATAGAAATGTTCAGACTGCACAAAGTACTGACAGCTTTAGGCCTGAAATGTACATCAATCTGATGTACAGAAATGTTCAGACTGCACAAAGTACTGAAAGCTTTAGGCCTGAAATGTACATGAATCTGATGTACAGAAATGTTCAGACTGCACAAAGTACTGAAAGCTTTAGGCCTGAAATGTACATCAATCTGATGTACAGAAATGTTCAGACTGCACAAAGTATTGAAAGCTTTAGGCCTGAAATGTACATCAATCTGATGTACAGAAATGTTCAGACTGCACAAAGTACTGAAAGCTTTAGGCCTGAAATGTACGTGAATCTGATGTACAGAAATGTTCAGACTGCACAAAGTACTGAAAGCTTTAGGCCTGAAATGTACATCAATCTGATGTATAGAAATGTTCAGACTGCACAAAGTACTGACAGCTTTAGGCCTGAAATGTACGTGAATCTGATGTACAGAAATGTTCAGACTGCACAAAGTACTGAAAGCTTTAGGCCTGAAATGTACATGAATCTGATGTACAGAAATGTTCAGACTGCACAAAGTACTGAAAGCTTTAGGCCTGAAATGTACGTGAATCTGATGTACAGAAATGCTCAGACTGCACAAATTTTCATTTAGGAAAAATGTTTCATGGGGAAGTATGCTTCTGGACTCCCCTAGTTTCAGAGTGTTATGGGTTTTTTTTTAAGCATTTCCCATACCTGAAACTGTGTGTTCTGTTTAGACTGGTTGTGTTGGCGTGTTAAATTCTTTTTTGTGTTTTTTTTGTGGCAATTAAGCAGGTGGCAGCATGTTTGGCAGTATGTATTTGTGTGAAAATGTTGAAAAAATATTAATACTAGGGTGCTTTAAGTTTAACTGTTTATAGTGCAATTGCAGAAGGATTATTGTTCTCTTTTTGGAGGCATGGTAACTGTTGCACATCTGTGTTGTGAAATGGCTTGATCCTGTTTTTATAGTCTTTGTCTGTTTCAACCCTTCACAGGGCCTGTGTCAGGATGAGCAGTAGCTGTGTGCAGTGGTTTTTGTGTTTCTTTTTTTGGGGGGGTATTTTGCTTGTTTTTTGTTTTTTGTTTTTTTGTTTTTGTGCATGTGTAAGTGGCAGTTGCATGATATTAGAACTTGTCTGCAGACTGCAGGACTCTCAAATCTAGATGGTTGGTTGTTCTCAAGAAGCTCAGGTCCAGTCTTACCATTCAGAAATGGTCTCCAGTCTTATCATTCAGAAATGGTCAGTCTTTCATGTTTTCCAGTGCTTCTGTATTACTTTTACTTTTTGTATTGTGACTTTCATAGGCGAGAAATTTAATGTTGTTCTATGGAAATTGATTTCATGCTTCTGTTCAGTGTTTTGTCATTGCTCTGATTTGAGACCCTTGTGGATGTTTTGATACTTCTTAATTCTAGTGTCTAGCATTCTAGAAATTGCTCTCCTGCACAACTGCCACATTCAGCACAAGTCAAATGGTGTGGACTTCATTAACTCTCTCGCTACGAGCGTCGTGATCATGTCTCAACAATGCTTGTTTACAAGCGTCAGAGAGATCCGACTTGAGATTTGAAAATTCGCGGGGCTTTCAGTATTTGTTAACCGAAACTAATAGCCAGAAATAGATTCTTTGGTCATTCTTAGCCTCGTTTCAGGCCATGAGGTCACTGTACTCGACAGTCGGTGTGTAAACAGTGCAAAGTTCACGACCCACTGGCTCTGCAGCGAAACAGACAACGGAAAAGCAAACGGCTGAACAGTACTCAACTTCTCAGCACTCTTCAAGACCATCTCTTCCTTCAGTGCACTTGGAGTGTGTACACGTTGGATTTTTATGAAATTTCATTCAAAATGTGACTGTAGGAACTGATGTATTGACCTGACTGTGTATTTTGTAAGACGTTTTTCACCTGAAAATGTCTAATTTTACTTGTACCATTACTCAGCAACCATGAAGGTTCATCATCATCATCATCAGGTGCCGCATGGCGTTGGCGATCATGGACTTCCATCTGTCTCTATCTCTCGTTGCCCCAGCATCTCTCCCACCCCCCTCGTCCCCAGCCACTCTGCAAGTCTGTCCAGCATTTTCTCCCTGGGTCTACCTGGTGCTCTCTTTCCCTCCAACTTTCCTGTTGTGACCAGGTGCTCCAAATCCCCTTCCTCATAAAATGGCCTATAAATGTTGCCTGTCTTTTCCTAATTTTCCTTGTGAGTGATCTACTTGTGTCTGCCTCCATCAAGACTGTCTCATTTGTTTTCTTTGCTGTCCATGGAACTCTCAACATTCTTCTTAGAAACCACATCTCGGCTGCCTCAATCTTGTTCTGGCTTTGTTTGTTGACTGTCCATGCCTCACGTCCGTACAACAGTATTGGTTCTATATAACATTCAAGAACTCTCTTCCTGATGTTAATTGATAGGCATTTGTTGGTAAGAATGCCTGTCATCTTCCCGAATGCTGTTTTGGCTTGGCCGATTCTGCCGGCTATTTATGATGTGCATCTGCCGTCTGATGAAATGATCATTCCCAGGTATTTGAATTTATCCACCTGTGTCAAGGTTGTGCCATTTGCTGTTATTTTGCAGGAGGGGATTTCATGTTATTTACTGATCACCATGACTTCAGTCTTCCTGCTGTTTAGTTCCAGCCCTTTACCTTTGCTTTCTATTTCTAGTATATTCACAAGGTTTTGTAGGTCCCTTTCACTTTCTGCAATTAGCACGGTGTCATCTGCGTATGGAATGTTATTTATCATTTTCCCTCCAACCTTTAATCCAGGGTCTTCTTCTAGGTTTCTCATGATGTTTTCGCTGTAAAGTGAAAACAGATCTGGTGACAAAACACGACCCTGTCTGACTCCTCTTTTGATGTTTTGGAAAGAGCTTACATTGTTTTCTATTCTCATTGCAGCTATTTGTTTCCAGTACATATTTCTGATTATTCGTAGATCTTTTCCATCAACATTGAGTCTCTCCAGTTGGTTGATCAATTCATCATGTCTTACCCGATCGAAAGCCTTGGTGTAGTCAACAAAGCATAAATACAAATCCTTATTCATCTCATTTGACCTCTCTATGATAGTTCTTAGGATGTATATGGCATTGATAGTTCCTTTCCCTTCCACAAATCCACACTGTTCTTCTGCTATTTTTCTTTTGATTCTATTCCTTGTCCTCATCATGATTATTCTTAACAGGATTTTTGTTACATGACTCATCAAACTGACTGTGCGATGGATTTCGCATTCTATAACCCCTGGTCTTCTTTGGAGGTGCAGTGAAAATTGATTTTGACATATCTTTGGGGATTTTTCCAGTGTCGTAAATTTCATCACTCCATCACGACTGGAAACGCACAACGGACCATGATTAATGACCAGTTGGAATTTCCGTGTGCGTGTGGAAGGAGATTCACCACCAAACGCGGCATGAAGATCCACAGGACAAAAATGGGCTGTTTGAAGACACATACGAACCAGCAGCAGCGCACTGCGATAGCAGGTGAGACGTTGGATGACCAAGGCCAGGATTTAAACCACAGTGCCAAGGACATCCACGCTGACGGTTCTGATGCGGATTTTGCACAAGCTCTTAACGCCAAACGTGGAAAACTCAATTTGCCGCCTGCCGGTGCAAAAGAACAATGGGAGAAATTAGATGAGGAACTTGTCCTTAAGCTGAATGCGCTAATAGGGAACAGTACGCTGGAACACAAACTTGACACATACGGAGACATCATATACTCTATCTGCAGGGACACTTATGGAGTGAAGCAGCCAAAGACAAAAGCGCCTCCCCAGAAATCCAGAAGACAGCAACAGATGGAGAGCATCCGGAGGGAGAAAAGGAAGCTTAAAAAGCGAATGAAAACTGCCTCAGAATTCGAGAAGCAAGGGCTCCTGGAACTCTGGAAAGATCTGAAGGCCAAACACAATGCTCTCAGCAAAGTGGAATCAGCAAGGCGAAGAAAGAGCAAAAAGAAGAAGACTCAAGATCGTTTTTTCAAAGATCCCTTTGACTTTGCAAGAAAGCTGTTTGAACAACCCAAATCAGGGACTCTCACAGTGGGCAAGGAAACCCTAGAGCAGCATCTCAGGGAAACATATTCCGATTCTCAGCGCGAGGCACCACTTGAAATCCAGAATCTGGTTTGGCCTGCAGCGCCAGAAGGAAAATTCAATAACAAACCACCAACACTGGATGAAGTGAAGAACGTAGTAAAGAAAGCCAGAGCCAAGTCAGCACCTGGACCAAACGGAATACCATACCTGCTCTACAAGAAATGCCCAAAAGTGCTCGAGTGGCTCCACAAGATGATTCGATCAGCATGGATGAACCAGAAGATCAGCGACCAATGGATGAGAGCTGAAGGAGTGTACATTCCGAAGGAGCAGAACTCCAGCAGCATCAATCAGTTCAGGCCAATATCACTTCTGAACGTCGAGGGGAAAATCTTCTTCTCTGTTATGGCAGCAAGATTGACAAAATACCTGACTGAAAACAAGTATCTGGATATGTCAGTCCAAAAGGGAGGCATACCAGGAATGCCTGGATGCTTGGAACATGCCACGTTGATTTGGGATGCCATCCAAAAAGCAAGAACAGAGAAGAGAGACATTGACGTAGTTTGGCTTGATCTGGCGAATGCATATGGATCAGTTCCACACGATATGATCCAGCTGGCTCTTGAAATGTATCACATCCCAGAAAACATCCGAACAATGCTGAGGAAGTATTTCCAAGGGTTCTCAATGCGGTTCTCTACCAAAGAATACACCACGGACTGGATAGACCTAGAGGTGGGCATTGCAATGGGCTGTGCAATCTCTCCCATACTGTTCGTGTTGGCAATGGAAGTCATCTTGAAAGCTGCAATGAAGAGTTCAGGTCCAGTGAATCTGGGAGATGGATACCAGATGCCTCCTCTGAAAGCTTTCATGGATGACACAACAGTCTTGTCCACGGATGAGGAAGAGACACACCGAATCTTAAAGCAGCTGGATGAGCTGGTGGCCTCTTCAAGAATGAGGTTCAAACCTAAGAAATCCCGAAGTCTCTCACTGCGAAAAGGAAAAGTGGCAAATTCAGTCAAATTCATGGTAGCCAACCAAGCCATCCCCACTGTCACAGAAGAGCCAGTAAAAAGTCTCGGAAGATGGTATGATGACTCCCTGAAAGACACACAAAGGGGATGTGAAACCAAGCAAACAGCAGAAGAAGGCCTGAAGAAAATAGATAACTGCGGACTGCCAGGCAAATACAAAGTCTGGTGTCTACAGTTCATGCTGATACCAAAGCTGCTGTGGCCACTGCTAATCTATGACATTTGCACCAGCACAGTCGAAGCAATGGAAGCCAAAATCAACAAATACACAAGAAAATGGCTCGGTGTCCCACCTGGTCTCACTGATGTTGCATTCTACTGTCGTCAAGCAATGCTGAAGCTACCTCTGAAATCCATAGTGGAGGAATACAAAGTTGGAAAAGCAAGACTGTTGAGCATGCTGGAGGAATCGGAAGACAACATCGTGAGATCAGTTCATCCAAAGCTGAGAACTGGCAGAAAGTGGAAAGTCCAAGAGGCTGTAAACAATGCCAAGAGAAACCTCAGCATCAAAGAAATAATTGGACACACGCAAACCAACAGACAGGGACTGGGAGCAACAAAAATGCAGTGGTGGTCCAAAGCCAAAGGGAAGGAAAAAAGAGACATGATCATACAGGAGTTGAAGGAAGAAGAAGATGTCAAAAGAGTGCAGAAGGCAGTCCAGCAAGGTCAACAGGGGCAATGG
This sequence comes from Monoplex corrugatus, assembly GCA_030674185.1. Lineage (NCBI taxonomy): Eukaryota > Metazoa > Mollusca > Gastropoda > Littorinimorpha > Ranellidae > Monoplex > Monoplex corrugatus. Next base: position 101,838,240 of record CM060310.1, on the reverse strand, counting down.
ACAACATGGGACAGTGCACTCCAAAGAAGTCTCAGCTGGAACGATATGTGGCACATGGCTCCTCTAAGGATAAGCTTCCTCCTCAGATCTGTATATGACCTGCTCCCCTCGAATGCAAACTTAGTGAAATGGGGGAAATCAGACGACCCAGCATGTCCGCTCTGTCAGAAGAAACAAACAGTGGAACATGTCCTAAGCTCTTGCAAAGTAGCGCTAGCCCAAGGAAGGTATACATGGAGGCACAACCAAGTTCTGAAAGTGATCACAGATGTGGTTAGCGAAAAAACCATGACCCCAAACGCACCAATTGCTATGACAACGTTCTACAAAGCAGGAGGGAAACAGGTCTGGCCCGAAAGTGCTACGACAACCAGCACATTGCAAAAGAGTCTTCTGGATGGAGCAGTCGACTGGGAGTGTACAGCAGACCTCCCAGAGTGGAGAAATTACCCAGATGTCATCAGCAAGACAGGCATGAGACCAGACATCGCTCTCCACTCTGACTCCTCGAAACAAGTGATTCTGATAGAACTCACTGTGCCATACGAAAGCAGAATGGAAGAAGCACATATCTACAAGACCGAAAAATACGCCGGTTTTGCCAGCACCCTGAAGAAAGCAGGTCTGCGGGTCAAAATCTTCGCCATAGAGGTCGGGGCAAGAGGGTTTGTGGGCACCTCCGCTTATGATCTCATGAAACAACTCGCCATTTCTGGGAAGAAGAGGACTAGAGCCCTTAAAGCGATGGCAGAGGCAGCAGAAAGGAGCTCAAGCTGGATCTGGGCAAGGAGGAACCAAAAGTGAACTTCATAAGGACTAAATTCCCTACAGATGATGTGTGCCCCGTTAGCACATTGGTAAAACCGCGTATCGCAGTTCTGAAGCGCAGAATCGCCCAGGTTCGCTCCCCGGCGTGGGAAAAAAAAAAAAAAAATAGACAACAGCAGAAGGGCATCCAGGAGTCATGACCTGGATGTGGCCCGGCCCCCCGAGAGTGTAAGGAATTCAGGGCCGAAACACTTGTCTAAAGGGGGTTACTTCTCTGAAGACCTTCTGTTGTCTAGCTCTCCCTAGAGTTTCTTTCTACCTTCTACCATTTAGGGGGACTGTTATTTTTTCTATGCCAAATTCCTCCAGGGCTTCAATCATCTCTGTAGTAATGTTGTCTGGTTCTGGGGCTTTTCCTGGTTTCCTGGTCTAACCATGAAGGTTAGACAGTTGAAATTTCAGCATTTTGTACACCAATCTTTTAATATATGACTTGCCAAATTTCAAAACTCTCTATTTCTATTTGTTTGTATGAGAATTTATGACCTATACGAATGGTGCACATCAGGGGAATGGCAGGGGACATAATCGTACGTAGTGAGTAGTGAGTTAAAGCCAGTAGGAGAACACAGTCAGCAGACAAGTTGTCTGACACATGATGAACTCTCACAGCAAAGACAGAGCCAGACACACAGTGTTCATCCTGAGGAAGACTACATTGAGTCAAAACGTAGACAGCAACTCTATGAAGTAAACTGAAAATGGTTTAAGTGTGGGTAGAGCTAGGGTCAGTCTACACGCCGAGAACTGTATGTGATGTAGCTGTTTGTTATGCAGTCTTGTGGTTTTTTGGGGTTTTTTGTAATGTATTATGATTGATGTCCATGTTGTCTTGGTGTGTATGTTTTGTGTGTCATACGTAATGCAATCAGACTTAAGGTAAACTGATCTAAAAACCGACCGATTTTTGGGTGATGTAAAATCTGACCAATATCCAGGTTTGCCTCACAAAACCCAAAGTACAGTCACTCCTGTTTCTGAAAATAGGTGAAAGAAACTGGTTTCAGTTTCTGGAATAACCAAATTTCTAGGATTTGCCAATGAAAATAAAAATTGTTTTTAAAATTATGACACAGTGCAACGTTCAAGACCACACCAACCCGCCTGCTTCCTGGCGCCATGCGTACCATAGCGACTTTTCACATGATCGCTCGCTGACCCCCTTGTCTCAACAAACTGATACTGTTGATAGAGAACTGATTCACTGTTTACAAGATCACATGCCTTATGCATAAATATGAGCTGCAGAGGCTGTTTTTAGGTTTGGAACATTATTTAGATAATAATAATAATAATTACAATATTTATATAGCGCAAAATCTTGATAAAATCAAATCTAAGCGCTGAAACAGACACGCACGCACGCACGCACGCACGTACGCATGCACACACGCGCGCGCGCACACACACACACACACACACACACACAGACGCATAGCTATAAATGGGGAGAAAGAATTAAAGCAAGAATAAAAGCAATGGAAAATTATAGAGAGCATATCAGTTCCTCTCATGAAATGGCGGGATTTGGTCGGTCAGACTTTACATCAACTTTACATCAGGCTTGAATACCCGAGTGATCTAATTCTCGACCAACTCCCCCTGTCTCTCTCTTTCTTTCCTTTTTGCTCTCTCTGGCTTGTTCTGCCTATCTCTCAATCGCTCGCACACGTGTGTGTGTGTGGGTGTAAGAGATGGCAGCAACTTAGATCTACATAGACCTACTTCACGCACTGAAGCTCTGTCCACGCTGCCCTTCTAAAAAGTGTGGAACAGGGAAAGATGTCGATCGGTGGCAGACGCAGTAGATGTGGAAAACACTGATGAAAATCATCAAGGCATACACTGTTCCAGCAGAAACTAACTCTTTTTGTTGGTTTTGATTGATAGATCATTTGTTAATCAAATAATGTGCACTGCCCTGACCATATTCATGCTGGTCAATGTTTAGATCACCCCCTGGTCGGATTTTACATCCACCTGACCGGAATTTAGATCATGTACCCCTACTTTGTTCTTGAGCATATTGTATGACTGTGGTACCCCTTATAACTTTGTAAAACTCTGTAATCAATCACAGAAAGTCTACGACAGGCATCAAGCTGTTCTAACTAGTCATCTACGAAATATTTATGAAGACACGCCACAAAACCTGTATCTTGTGCCAAAATCGGTCGGATTTAGATCATTTTACTCTAATGTTGTTTATATAATATGGCCACTGATGTACATGTTTTTATGTTGTTGTTATGTGTATTGGAATCTTATTTGATGCATTGTTGATAATGTGGTGTGACTGGTGTACATATTTACGTCTTCTTGTTACGTGTTATACAGTCTTATTTGATTAGTCTTATTGATAATATGACTGATTTACATGTTTGTGTCTTGTTAATCATTATACAGACTTACTTGATGTGATGATAATCATATAATGTGTTATGACTGATTTACATGTTTGTGTCTTGTTGTTAGTCATTATAGAGACTTACTTGATATGGTGATGATAATCATATAATGTGTTGTGACTGATTTACATGTTTGTGTCTTGTTGTTAGTCATTATACAGACTTACTTGATATGGTGATGATTGTTGTGTGACGATTTACATGTTTGTGTCTTGTTGTTAATCATTATACAGACTTACTTGATATGGTGATGATGTGTTGTGACTGATTTACATGTTTGTGTCTTGTTGTTAATCATTACACAGACTTACTTGATATGGTGATGATAATCATATAATGTGTTGTGACTGATTTACATGTTTGTGTCTTGTTGTTAATCATTATACAGACTTACTTGATATGGTGATGATGTGTTGTGACTGATTTACATGTTTGTGTCTTGTTGTTAATCATTACACAGACTTACTTGATGTGGTGATGATGTGTTGTGACTGATTTACATGTTTGTGTCTTGTTGTTAGTCATTATACAGACTTACTTGATGTGGTGATGATGTGTTGTGACAGATTTACATGTTTGTGTCTTGTTGTTAGTCATTACACAGACTTACTTGATGTGGTGATGATGTGTTGTGACTGATTTACATGTTTGTGTCTTGTTGTTAATCATTACACAGACTTACTTGATATGGTGATGATAATCATATAATGTGTTGTGACTGATTTACATGTTTGTGTCTTGTTGTTAATCATTACACAGACTTACTTGATGTGGTGATGATGTGTTGTGACAGATTTACATGTTTGTGTCTTGTTGTTAGTCATTATACAGACTTACTTGATGTGGTGATGATAATCATTAATGTGTTGTGACTGATTTACATGTTTGTGTCTTGTTGTTAATCATTACACAGACTTACTTGATATGGTGATGATGTGTTGTGACTGATTTACATGTTTGTGTCTTGTTGTTAATCATTATACAGACTTACTTGATGTGGTGATGATAATGTGTTGTGACTGTCCTGCAGCTTTGTCATGTGCAAAGAACTGGTGGACGGATTGCGCATCCTGTTTGACTTCACCCTTCCCATCATTCTCCTGTACGCCACAGAACAAGAACAGTATGAGAGCGCCATGAAGGCCACCCAGCCTGAACCCCAGGAGATGTAAGAACAACAGTTATCTGTCTTTAAAGGAAAATGTTTTTTACCATTTTTGCAGGTCAGTTGTTTGCAATCAGTACATGAAGTATGCACAGACATCGGGCCAAAATAACCTGTGTAGCTAGCATGATTTTCTGATGCTCCTCCTCCTCCTCCTCCTCCTCCTCCCCCTCCCCAGCCTGTAATTATTGGAAAAAATGCTTTAGTAGAAAGGTTGGGGAAATATGCAAATTGGTTGGAAGCAAATTCTGATCAAACAGGCGCAGTGGCAGTAACTATGCATGACTGTCTTTGTTTCAGAGAGATGGCAGTAAATACTATGACTTAGTTTCAGAGGTGGCATTAAATATTATGACTTAGTTTCAGAGGTGGCATCAAATATTATGACTTAGTTTCAGAGAGATGGCGGTAAATACTATGACTTAGTTTCAGAGAGATGGCATTAAATATTATGACTTAGTTTCAGAGAGATGGCACTAAATACTATGACTTAGTTTCAGAGAGATGGCACTAAATACTATGACTTAGTTTCAGAGAGATGGCGGTAAATACTATGACTTAGTTTCAGAGAGATGGCACTAAATACTATGACTTAGTTTCAGAGAGATGGCGGTAAATACTATGACTTAGTTTCAGAGAGATGGCACTAAATACTATGACTTAGTTTCAGAGAGATGGCGGTAAATACTATGACTTAGTTTCAGAGAGATGGCACTAAATACTATGACTTAGTTTCAGAGAGATGGCACTAAATACTATGACTTAGTTTCAGAGAGATGGCACTAAATACTATGACTTAGTTTCAGAGTCTCACCTGTCTCACCTGTCGGCGTCACCGGGAACAGTGTTGGCCGCTGCACATGATGTCCTCACAAGTTGCCTCCAGCACTCTCGATCTTGGCTAAGTCTGACCACCTCCTGGAGTTTCTTGCCACTGATGTTTGTGATGTTTCTAGCAAGTGATGCAGGTGGCCGTCCTCTGTTTCTCTTTCCTTCCACTTTACCTTGGAGGACAGTGGACATCAAGTCTGTTCTCTCATTACGGATTGCGTGTCCAACATATTTCAGTTTCCTCCGTTGTATGAGTACTAGAAGCTTGCGTGTAGTACCCAACTCATTCAGTATGCTTTCATTTGAGCGCCTATCCGTCCATTTGACCCTCAGCAGTCTTCGGTAAAACCACAGCTCTGCTGCTTCCACTCGTCTTTCATCCTCTTTCTTCATTGTCCATGCCTCGCAGCCGTATAACATCACTGGCCAGACAAGACATTTTAAGAGTTTTATCTTAAGGTCTGCTGTTATGCTGTGGTCTTTCCAAATATTGTTCAATTGAACCATACTGTTCTTGGCCATTCCAATTCTCATCTTTATGTCTTTTGAGCATGTTCCATCGTGTGTCTTGACTGAACCTAAATATCTAAAGTCCTTGACATTTTCTAGAGGGACTTGGTTTAGCATGATCTGGTCCTGTCTAGTGTTATATTTGCCTGCAACATGCATAACCTTTGTCTTCTTTGAATTTAAGTCCAGCCCAGCTGCCTTTCCAACCCGGTCTACCCTGTACAGGATCCTCCTAGAGCCTGTAATGTTGTCTGCCAGTAATCCTGTGTCATCTGCGTAGCGTAAATTTGACAGGTTTCTACCACCAATATTTACTCCCATGTCTTCTATGTCTGCTTCTCTCATGATATGTTCAGTGTATATGCTGAAGAGATGTGGAGACAGGATGCAACCTTGCCTTACCCCTTTAGTGATGTTAAAAAATTTGCAGTTTTGATTATTCCATCTGATTGTTGCTTTTTGATCATTATATAATGAAGCTATGAGGGAAACCAGATGTCTTGGAAAACCCATTTTGATCATGAAGTGGAAAAGACTTTGGTGAATCACGCTATCAAATGCTTTGCTGTAGTCAATGAAAACGATGAACATCTCTTGGTCTGTGTTTCTAATCTTTTCTATCAATATCTGGAGTACAAACAGCATATCTATTGTTCCCCTGTTTTTCCTATAGCCTGCCTGACAGTCGGATAGCTCTTCCTCTACTTTTGGCTTTAACCTGTTTAAAATTATTATCAGCAGTATTTTACTGGCATGACTGATCAGTGCAATTGTTCTATAATTGTTGCAGTCTTTGACATTTCCACTCTTATGTAACATGACAAATTCTTGGAGCTTCCAGTCTGTAGGCCACTGACAAGTCTTCCATATCTTGCAGCATAAGTGATGCATTACTTTGAGTCCACCATCACCTGAGTGTTTCAACAACTCTCCAGGAATATTGTCAAGACCAGGAGACTTTCTGCATTTTAGATCTTTAATGGCAGATTCAACTTCGCTGAGCAGAGGTTCAGGTTCCGTATCTCCAGGGATCAATTCCAAATTTGGCTCTAAATTATTTTCATGGCTGTCAGGCTTGCCAAAAAGTGATGTGCCATATTCGTTCCACCTATCCAAGACATCATCTGGTTCAGTCAGAGTGTGACCATCCTTGTTGTTGATGCATTGGTTTGTTGCTTTGAAATTTGTTTTTTTCACTTTTTTTATTTTCAGAGAGATGGCACTAAATACTATGACTTAGTTTCAGAGATGGCATTAAATACTATGACTTAGTTTCAGAGAGATGACTTAGCCTGGCAGGTAAAGTGTAGAGCTTTTTATCATGTCTCCAGCCTGACAGGTAAAGGGTAGAGCTTTTATCATGTCTCCAGCCTGACAGGTAAAGGGTAGAGCTTTTATCATGTCTCCAGCCTGACAGGTAAAGGGTAGAGCTTTTATCATGTCTCCAGCCTGACAGGTAAAGGGTAGAGCTTTTATCATGTCTCCAGCCTGACAGGTAAAGGGTAGAGCTTTTATCATGTCTCCAGCCTGACAGGTAAAGGGTAGAGCTTTTTATCATGTCTCCAACCTGACAGGTAAAGGGTAGAGCTTTTATCATGTCTCCAACCTGACAGGTAAAGGGTAGAGCTTTTATCATGTCTCCAGCCTGACAGGTAAAGGGTAGAGCTTTTATCATGTCTCCAGCCTTAGGTAAAGGGTAGAGCTTTTATCATGTCTCCAGCCTGACAGGTAAAGGGTAGAGCTTTTATCATGTCTCCAGCCTGACAGGTAAAGGGTAGAGCTTTTATCATGTCTCCAGCCTGACAGGTAAAGGGTAGAGCTTTTATCATGTCTCCAACCTGACAGGTAAAGGGTAGAGCTTTTATCATGTCTCCAGCCTGACAGGTAAAGGGTAGAGCTTTTATCATGTCTCCAGCCTTAGGTAAAGGGTAGAGCTTTTATCATGTCTCCAGCCTGACAGGTAAAGGGTAGAGCTTTTATCATGTCTCCAACCTGACAGGTAAAGGGTAAAGCTTTTATCATGTCTCCAGCCTGACAGGTAAAGGGTAAAGCTTTTATCATGTCTCCAACCTGACAGGTAAAGGGTAGAGCTTTTATCATGTCTCCAACCTGACAGGTAAAGGGTAGAGCTTTTATCATGTCTCCAGCCTGACAGGTAAAGGGTAGAGCTTTTTATCATGTCTCCAGCCTGACAGGTAAAGGGTAGAGCTTTTATCATGTCTCCAGCCTTAGGTAAAGGGTAGAGCTTTTATCATGTCTCCAGCCTGACAGGTAAAGGGTAGAGCTTTTATCATGTCTCCAACCTGACAGGTAAAGGGTAGAGCTTTTATCATGTCTCCAACCTGACAGATAAAGGGTAGAGCTTTTATCATGTCTCCAACCTGACAGGTAAAGGGTAGAGCTTTTTATCATGTCTCCAACCTGACAGGTAAAGGGTAGAGCTTTTATCATGTCTCCAGCCTGACAGGTAAAGGGTAGAGCTTTTTATCATGTCTCCAGCCTGACAGGTAAAGGGTAGAGCTTTTATCATGTCTCCAGCCTGACAGGTAAAGGGTAGAGCTTTTATCATGTCTCCAGCCTGACAGGTAAAGGGTAGAGCTTTTTATCATGTCTCCAGCCTGACAGGTAAAGGGTAGAGCTTTTATCATGTCTCCAGCCTTAGGTAAAGGGTAGAGCTTTTATCATGTCTCCAGCCTGACAGGTAAAGGGTAGAGCTTTTTTATCGTCTCCCAGGTCAACGTGTGTGCAAACCTGTTAGTGTCTGAACCCTCTTCATGCATATATACACACATAACATCAGACATAATCCTTTAAGCCATGTCAGTGTGTGTGTTTTTTGTTTTGTTTTCATTTTTGAATTATGTACTGTGCAGAAATACCTGTTTGACTACAAAAGTTAATCTGTTTGACTATAAAAGTTAATCTGTTTGACTATAAAAGTTAATCTGTGTTATACAGAGAAAAGCCCGCTACCACAGAACAACCCAAACCCAGGCGAGGTCGGCCACCAGGCCAGAAGAGTCAGCGTGTGGTTCGTGAGGTCGTTGAAGAAGCAGTTGTAGAGTCTGAGGTCATGCCTAGGAGGACAACACGGAGGTCAACCATCGACTCCCATCTGTCTGATGATATGCCATCGTCATCCAAACGACCAAAGAAATCAGTACGTTTGTTTGATAAGAGAAAGAAATGCATTAGTTTAACCCTTTCACTCCCGCACTCCGGTCACCAGCATCCTGCATTGCCAACCATGTTAACAAAGCAAAAACTTAACCCTTTGATTCCCTCACCCTATCCACCAGCTTCCTGCGGGAGTCAAAGGGTTAAAAGTATGACAGTTAAGAACCATTTAACTCCAGGCAGCTGGAGACTGATAACAGGTGTGCATTTCTACAAACTGTGGAAATGGTGTTCATATTTACCAAGTAGCAGCACTGATATTTGAATAACTGCACATAAATAAATTGTGACAGATGGCAGTTTCCATATAGTTTACAGGTGTTCATCTTCACCAGTGGCATCGTTAATATTTGAATAACTGCACACAAATAAATTGTGAAAGATGACAACTCCCATAAAGTTTACACTGTTTAACCCTCGTACATTAAACATCCTTTGTATTCACAGTTTTTAAGATTTTTACACTCAAACGTTGACAAACATGCTGCTGTTTACTTAATGAAAAATACAGAAGACATTTTCTTTTTAACATGCCAATACAGCCTTTGTGTAAGTGCTAAGATTGGTTTTAAATAGTACACACATTGTTTTACACACATGCATCTTGAAGAGTGTATGGTTCACAAGGTGCGGGATGTTTTACACACAGCATGCGGTACAGAAGACAATATTGCAACCCATAATACTACTACCTCTGGTTTGGTTGATTGATGTTCTGACCGTATCTAGTAAGAGAGGAAAGATCACCATGATTGATGTTCTGACTGTACCTAGTAAGAGAGGAAAGATCACCATGATTGATGTTCTGACCGTACCTAGTAAGAGAGGAAAGATCACCATGATTGATGTTCTGACCGTATCTAGTAAGAGAGGAAAGATCACCATGATTGATGTTCTGACCATACCTAGTATAAGAGAGGAAAGATCACCATGATTGATGTTCTGACCGTACCTAGTAAGAGAGGAAAGATCACCATGATTGATGTTCTGACCGTACCTAGTAAGAGAGGAAAGATCACCATGATTGATGTTCTGACCATACCTAGTAAGAGAGGAAAGATCACCATGATTGATGTTCTGACCGTACCTAGTAAGAGAGGAAAGATCACCATGATTGACGTTCTGACCATACCTAGTAAGAGAGGAAAGATCACCATGATTGATGTTCTGACCGTATCTAGTAAGAGAGGAAAGATCACCATGATTGACGTTCTGACCGTACCTAGTAAGAGAGGAAAGATCATCATGATTGATGTTCTGACCGTATCTAGTAAGAGAGGAAAGATCACCATGATTGACGTTCTGACCGTACCTAGTAAGAGAGGAAAGATCACCATGATTGATGTTCTGACCGTATCTAGTAAGAGAGGAAATATCACCATGATTGATGTTCTGACCATATCTAGTAAGAGAGGAAAGATCACCATGATTGATGTTCTGACCATACCTAGTAAGAGAGGAAAGATCACCATGATTGATGTTCTGACCGTACCTAGTAAGAGAGGAAAAGATCACCATGATTACATTGTTTTACACACATGCATCTTGAAGAGTGTATGGTTCACAAGGTGCGGGATGTTTTACACAAGCATGCGGTACAGAAGACAATATTGCAACCCATAATACTCCTACCTCTGGTTTGGTTGATTGATGTTCTGACCATATCTAGTAAGAGAGGAAAGATCACCATGATTGATGTTCTGACTGTACCTAGTAAGAGAGGAAAGATCACCATGATTGACGTTCTGACCGTACCTAGTAAGAGAGGAAAGATCACCATGATTGATGTTCTGACCGTACCTAGTAAGAGAGGAAAGATCACCATGATTGATGTTCTGACCATACCTAGTAAGAGAGGAAAGATCACCATGATTGATGTTCTGACCGTACCTAGTAAGAGAGGAAAGATCACCATGATTGATGTTCTGACCGTATCTAGTAAGAGAGGAAAGATCACCATGATTGACGTTCTGACCGTACCTAGTAAGAGAGGAAAGATCATGATTGATGTTCTGACCGTACCTAGTAAGAGACGAAAGATCACCATGATTGACGTTCTGACCGTACCTAGTAAGAGAGGAAAGATCACCATGATTGACGTTCTGACCTTACCTAGTAAGAGAGGAAAGATCACCATGATTGATGTTCTGACCTTACCTAGTAAGAGAGGAAAGATCACCATGATTGACGTTCTGACCTTACCTAGTAAGAGAGGAAAGATCACCATGATTGACGTTCTGACCTTACCTAGTAAGAGAGGAAAGATCATCATGATTGACGTTCTGACCGTACCTAGTAAGAGAGGAAAGATCACCATGATTGACGTTCTGACCGTACCTAGTAAGAGAGGAAAGATCACCATGATTGACGTTCTGACCTTACCCAGTAAGAGAGGAAAGATCACCATGATTGACGTTCTGACCTTACCTAGTAAGAGAGGAAAGATCACCATATGAAGAACCAGGGCTGTATGAGACATCATGAACAGATGTCTTCATTCTGCTGTCTGGCAGTGCAAGGCATCATGGTAGGAAAGGGTTGAACATGAGTTTTTGACGTCAGCTTTACATGGATTGTGGTTTGGGAGGCTTTCATCGCTTGGCATTTGTGGCATAATGTTCTTGAGGTCACCTGCTTGATGTGATGTTTTCTTGAACAAACTGAAACTGGTCTTATCATGTTTTTGTTTGTTTGTTTCCATAATTTTGACAGACATTAACATTAGTTCAGTGCAAATCTCTGATGACCAGGAGGATCACCTGTGTGTTTATGTGTATGTTTTATAAAACGATAAGAATGGCTTGGACCAGTTTGTTTGTTTTGTATGTGTTTGGTGAACAATATCATTGACTGTTTGAAGTGACTGTGGTTGTTATGATTTGTCACCAACAGGAGGGTGAACAATATCATTGACTTTGTTTGAAATGACAGTGTTTGTTGTGATTTGCCACCAACAGGAGGGTGAACAATATCATTGACTTTGTTTGAAGTGACTGTGTTTGTTGTGATTTGCCATCAACAGTGAGGTGAACAATATCATTGACTTGATGTTTGAAGTGACTGTGATGGTTTGTGATTTGTCACCAACAGGAGGGTGAACAATATTATTGACTTTGTTTGAAGTGACTGTGGTGGTTGTGATTTGTCACCAACAGGAGGGTGAACAATATCATTGACTTTGTTTGATGTTTGAAGTGACTGGTTGTTGTGTTTGTCACCAACAGGAGGGTGAACAATATCATTGACTTTGTTTGATGTTTGAAGTGACTGGTTGTTGTGATTTGTCACCAACAGGAGGGTGAACAATATCATTGACTTTGTTTGATGTTTGAAGTGACTGGTTGTTGTGATTTGTCACCAACAGGAGGGTGAACAATATCATTGACTTTGTTTGATGTTGAAGTGACTGGTTGTTGTGATTTGTCACCAACAGGAGGGTGAACAATATCATTGACTTTGTTTGATGTTTGAAGTGACTGGTTGTTGTGGTTTGTCACCAACAGGAGGGTGAACAATATCATTGACTTTGATGTTTGAAGTGACTGGTTGTTGTGATTTGTCACCAACAGGAGGGTACTCCTAACGTCAAACTGTCACCAAGGGCACTACGAAGACGTGGAACCGCTGATGAGACCCTCTCTGTCAAAGTGGAAGACAATTCTGACCCAGAAATTGAGTTCTCTCCACCTGCTTCCACTTCTACCACCAACAACATAGGTACCTCCGACCACCCCTGGGGCCACAGTGGGCCTGTGGAGACCACCCCGGAGTCTTTAGGGTCCGGGGGCACGGGGCAACACCAGCGCAAAGAGGACCTGACAGAAAGCATTCTCACGTGGCAGATCCTGCCGGCAGAGGTGCGCAACGAGTTGCCCGTCATGCCCTCCCAGGTGTATGGGATACATCATCTTCTGCGACTGTTTGGTGAGTGTCATGATGTGAAATACGGCGTGAGGTTCGTAGGTCATAAGATTCTTTTATCTAATTTTGTTTGAACATTTTTTAGACTTATTGTAGACATTTATTGATTCTGAAATTACAGGAATAATCTGAGGATTGTTTTGAGTCTAAATGATAAAATTGGCTGCTTGGAAGGTACTGATTGGTCTGGAAATAAGGAGGCTGGCAAATCTGTTGCTGATCAGTCTGAATCATAAAATCAGCACAATCTTGCAGACAGCAGAGCTGTTGTTGACGAATTTTCATTTTAAAATCAGGGAATTCTGATAGATTGATGGGCAGATCTGCTTACTAAGTTCATTTCCCGTGTTTTGGATTGTAACTGGCATGTTCCACTCCCATAAATACACTCACAGATTGGACGTAGGATTGATGGACTACACTAGTCAGAAAGTGGCATTGGTGACTGTCTGCTGATTGGTGACTGCTGATTGGTGACTGTCTGCTGATTGGTGAATGTCTGATGATTGGGTGATGTCTGCGTGATTGGTGACTGCTGATTGGTGACTTTTTTTTTTTTTTTTTTTTTTTTTTTTTTTTTTTTTTTTTTTTTTTTTTTTTTTTTTTTTTTTTTTTTTTTTTTTTTTTTTTTTTTTTTTTTTTTTTTTTTTTTTTTTGTACATCTTGAAGCAATGTTGTTGACTGATGATTTGTCATGTTTATGATTGGTGAATTCTGATGATTGTGGAGATTGCTTCTGAGATATTATCTGTTGGTATTGTAACTGGATGTACTCCATAAATAATGACGATGAGTGGTGATGTCTGATGATTGGTGACACTGTCGAAGTGAGATTGGTGACTGTCTGTTGACTGTGATTGGTGACTGTCTGTGATTGGTGAATGTCTGATGATTGGTGACTGTCTGTGATTGGTGACTCTGTGATTGGTGAGACTGGTCTGTGATTGGTGACTGTCTGCTGATTGGTGACTGTCTGATGATTGGTGACTGTTGATGATTGGTGACTGTTGATGATTGGTGACTGTCTGATGATTGGTGAACTGTGATGATTGGTGAATGTCTGATGATTGGTGACTGTCTGATGATTGGGTGACTGTGATTGGTGACATGTCTGATGATTGGTGATGTCTGATGATTGGTGACTGTCTGTGATTGGTGAATGTCTGATGATTGGTGACTGTCTGGATTGATTGGTGAATGTCTGATGATTGGTGACTGATGATTGGTGACTGTCTGATGATGTGTGATGGTACTGATGATTGGTGATGTCTGATGATTGGTGACTGTTGATGTATTGGTGATATCTGATGATTGGTGACTGTCTGATGATTGGTGACTGTCTGATGATTGGTGACTGATGATTGTGATTGGTGACTGCTGATTGGTGAATGTCTGATGATTGGTGACTGTCTGATGATTGGTGACTGTCTGTGATTGGTGACTAGTCTGATGATTGGTGACTGTCTGTGATTGGATGATCTGATGATTGGTGACTGATGATGATGATTGGTGAATGTCTGATGATTGGTGACTGTCTGATTGATTGGTGAATATCTGATGATTGGTGACTGTCTGATGATTGGTGACTGTCTGCTGATTGGTGACTGTCTGTGATTGGTGATGCTGATTGGTGACTGTCTGATGATTGGTGATGTCTGAATGATTGGTTGACTGTGCTGATGATTGGTGACTGTCTGATGATTGTGATGTCTGTATGGTGATGTCTGATGATGGTGATGATGATTGGTGAATGCTGTATTGGTGATTGATGATGGATGATTGACTGTGATTGGTGAATGTTGATGATTGGTGAATGTCTGATGATTGGTGACTGTCTGATGATTGGTGACTGATTGTGATCTGATGTTGGTGACTGTCTGTTAGATTGTGATGTACTGATTGTGCTGATGATTGGTGATGTCTGATGATTGGTGATCCTGATGATTGGTGAATGTCTGATGATTGGTGACTGTTGTGATTGTGACTGTCGTATGTGATCTGATTGGTGACTGTCTGATGATTGGTGAACTGTCTGATGATTGGTGAATGTCTGATGATTGGTGACTGTCTGATGATTGGTGACTGTCTGATGATTGGTGACTGTCTGATGATTGGTGACTGTCTGATGATTGGTGATGTCTGATGATTGGTGACTGATGTCTTGGTGACTGTCTGATGATTGGTGACTGTCTGTGATTGGTGACTGTGATTGGTGACTGTCGATGATTGGTGAATTCTGATGATTGGTGACTGTCTGATGATTGGTGACTGTCTGATGATTGTGACGATGTTTGGTGACTGATGATTGGTGACTGCATGATTGGTGAATATCTGATGATTGGTGACTGTCTGATGATTGGTGACTGTCTGCTGCTTGGTGAATTCTGATGAATGTCTGATGATTGGTGAATATCTGATGATTGGTGACTGTCTCTGATTGGTGACTGTCTGCTGATTGGTGACGTCTGCTGATTGGTGACTGTCTGATGATTGGTGACTGTCTGCTGATTGGGTGAATTACTGATGATTGGTGAATCTCTGATGATTGGTGAAATGATGTCTGTGATTGGTGACTGTCTGATGATTGGTGACTGTCTGATGATTGGTGACTGTCTGATGATTGGTGACTGTCTGATGATTGGTGAATGTCTGACGATTGGTGAATGTCTGATGATTGGTGAATATCTGATGATTGGTGAGATGTCTGATGATTGGTGATTCTGATGATTGGTGACTGTCTGCTGATTGGTGACTGTCTGATGATTGGTGACTGATGATTGGTGACTGTCTGATGATTGGTGAATATCTGATGATTGGTGAATGTCTGCTGATTGGTGATGTCTGAGATGGTGAATATGATGATATGTGACTGTGTGATTGGTGACTGATGATTGGTGACTGTCTGATGATTGGTGACTGTCGTGATTGGTGAATGTCTGATGATTGGTGACTGTCTGATGATTGGTGACGTTGATGATTGGTGATGTCTGATGATTGGTGACTGTCTGATGATTGGTGATGACTGCTGATGATTGGTGACTGCTGATGATTGGTGAATGTCTGATGATTGGTGACTGTCTGATGATTGGTGACTGATATGTGATGGATGATTGGTGACTGATCTGTGATGGTGATTGATGGTGATTCTGATGATTGGTGACTTCTGATGATTGGTGACTGTCTGGATTGGTGATGTCTGATGATTGGTGACTGTCTGATGATTGGTGACTGTCTGCATGATTGGTGAGTCTGATTGGTGATGTCTGATGATTGGTGACTGTCTGATGATTGGTGATTCTGATGATTGGTGATCTGATGATTGGTGACTGTCTGATGATTGGTGATTGTCTGATGGTGATGTGAGGTGATGTCTGATGATTGGTGACCTGATTGGTGACTGTGATTGGTGACGTGATGATTGTGACTGTGATTGGTGAATGTCTGATGATTGGTGATGCTGATGATTTGGTGATGTCTGATGATTGGTGAATGTCTGATGATGTGATGTGTGATTGTCTGATGATTGGTGACTGTGATTGTGATGATATTGGTGAGCTGATGTGATGAGATTGGTGATCATGATTGGTGAGTCTGATGATTGGTGATGATCTGATGATTGGTGAATGTCTGATGATTGGTGACTGTCTGATGATTGGTGAATGTCTGATGATTGGTGACTGTCTGATGATTGGTGAATGTCTAATAATTGGTGACTGTCTGATGATTGGTGAATGTCTTATGATTGTGAATGTCTGATGATTGGTGACTGCCGATTGGTGAATGTCTGATGATTGGTGACTGCGATTGGTGAATGTCTGATGATTGGTGACTGCTGATTGGTGAATGTCTAATGATTGGTGAATGATGATTGGTGACTGCTGATTGGTGAATGTCTGATGATTGGTGACTACTGATTGATGACTGCCGATTGGTGAATGTCTGATGATTGGTGAATGTCTAATGATTGGTGAATGATGGTACTGTGATTGGTGAATGTCTAATGATTGATGAATGATGATTGGTGAATGTCTAATGATTGGTGAATGATGATTGGTGACTGCTGATCGGTGAATGTCTAATGATTGATGAATGATGATTGGTGAATGTCTAATGATTGGTGAATGATGATTGGTGACTGCTGATCGGTGAATGTCTAATGATGATGATGCGATGAATGGTGACTGTCTGATGATTGGTGATGTCTGATGATTGGTGAATGTCTGATGATCGGTGAACGTTTGCTGATTGTTGTAACTGGCAGAGTGTTTGTCAGTCAAGTAAGTTAACCCTTTGAACCCGGCTGGCTGATGCAGGGCCAGCGCGATTAATACCTCTGTACCTGGCAGGCCTCTGGAACGGCCTGACATGTCTGGTTGACCTGGCCTGGTATGGTGCTGCTGTGCGGTATGCGACCTACCGGCACCTACTCTCCTCTGCCACATCCTGTTTATATTACTGAATTCCAGACACCCTATACTTTCTTCCTGGCAAATTTTTAAGCATTAGAAGGATTTATTCTGAGACACCGATTTTTGCTAGAATTTCTCTAAAAAATACTCAGGGTTGAGGGTATCAGAGGTCTAGAAATACTTAGGGCTGAAAGGGTTAAAAACCATGATGGCATGATACTTGAAAATATTTGGTTTTAGGAAATAAATTTGTAACAGTTTGTTTCTTTATCATATTTTTTATTTTTGTAAGTTACAAAGATGGTGTGGTTGGTTGCAGTTAAACTGCCCGAGTTGCTGAATCGTATGTCCTTTGACAACCATAAGTTGCAAGTATTGGTCAAGTTATGTCACAACTGTTTACAGTGAGTATTACTTTACACATCCATAACATACCACATACACATACCCGCACACACACACGTACACACACACACACACACAGACACACCCCCACACACACACGACACCACACACACACACAACACACACACACACACACACACACACACACACATATATATTTATATACTTGGCTATACACACTAACTAGACAGTTTCTTCACTGGTTTGTCCATTATTCAAAGAACTTCATGCAAAGTCAATTCTTTTGCTACAGTGTTTGAATGGTTTTGCACCCACTTATCTCTGCAATCACCTCTGACAGTACACTTCTGACCGACCTCTCCTTTTGGCTTCGGATAGTATTTGTTTATCAGATATTCCACAGTCGGTCGCTGTTCTTTTTTTGTGTCTGGACCATACAATTGGGACAAGGGTTTTTCTTTGACAGTCCCAAACTCTTTCGTCCTTCAGTGATTTCCTTCTTCCCTTGTCCACCCTTCATCCTATTCCCGTCCTGTCCTCTACTTGTCAGTGTGTTTGTACCTGTATTCCTGTCCTGTCCTGTCCTCTACCTGTCAGTGTGTGTTGTACCTGTATTCCTGTCCTGTCCTGTCCTCTACCTGTCAGTGTGTTTGTACCTGTATTCCTGTCCTGTCCTGTCCTGTCCTCTACCTGTCAGTGTGTGTTGTACCTGTATTCCTGTCCTGTCTGTCCTCTACCTGTCAGTGTGTTTGTACCTGTATTCTTCCTGTCCTGTCCTCTACCTGTCAGTGTGTGTTGTACCTGTATTCCTGTCCTGTCCTGTCCTCTACCTGTCAGTGTGTATTGTACCTGTATTCCTGTCCTGTCCTGTCCTCTACCTGTCAGTGTGTGTTGTACCTGTATTCGTCCTGTCCTGTCCCTTGTCCTCTACCTGTCAGTGTGTATTGTACCTGTATTCCTGTCCTGTCCTCTACCTGTCAGTGTGTGTTGTACCTGTATTCCTGTCCTGTCCTCTACCTGTCAGTGTGTGTTGTACCTGTTATTCTGTCCTGTCCTGTCCTCTACCTGTCAGTGTGTGTTGTACCTGTATTCCTGTCCTGTCTTGTCCTCTACCTGTCAGTGTGTGTTGTACCTGTATTCCTGTCCTGTCCTCTACCTGTCAGTGTGTGTTGTACCTGTATTCCTGTCCTGTCCTCTACCTGTCAGTGTGTGTTGTACCTGTATTCCTGTCCTGTCCTGTCCTCTACCTGTCAGTGTGTGTTGTACCTTTATTCCTGTCCTGTCTGTCCTCTACCTGTCAGTGTGTGTTGTACCTGTATTCCTGTCCTGTCTTGTCCTCTACCTGTCAGTGTGTTTGTACCTGTATTCCTGTCCTGTCCTGTCCTCTACCTGTCATGTGTTTGTACCTGTATTCCTGTCCTGTCTTGTCCTCTACCTGTCAGTGTGTTGTACCTGTATTCCTGTCCTGTCCTGTCCTCTACCTGTCAGTGTGTTGTACCTGTATTCCTGTCCTGTCCTGTCCTCTACCTGTCAGTGTGTGTTGTACCTGTATTCCTTCCTGTCCTGTCCTGTCCTTACCTGTCAGTGTGTGTTGTACCTTTATTCCTGTCCTGTCCTCTACCTGTCAGTGTGTGTGTTGTACCTGTATTCCTGTCCTGTCCTGTCTCTACCTGTCAGTGTGTGTTGTACCTGTATTCCTTCCTGTCCTGTCCTCTACCTGTCAGTGTGTGTTGTACCTGTATTCCTGTCCTGTCTTGTCCTCTACCTGTCAGTGTGTGTTGTACCTGTATTCCGTCCTGTCCTCTACCTGTCATGTGTGTGTTGTACCTGTATTCCCTGTCCTGTCCTCTCCTGTACACTGTCAGTGTGTGTTGTACCTTATTCCCGTCCTGTCCTCTACCTGTCAGTGTGTGTTGTACCTGTATTTTCCTTCCTGTCTGTCCTCTACCTGTCAGTGTGTTTGTACCTGTATTCCGTTCCTGTCCTCTACCTGTCATGTGTGTTGTACCTGTATTCCTGTCTTACCTGTCTTGTACGTTCTGTCTCTCTACTGTCAGTGTGGTTGTACCTGTATTCCTGTCCTGTCCTCTACCTGTCAGTGTGTGTTGTACCTGTATTCCTGTCCTGTCCTCCTACCTGTCAGTGTGTGTTGTACCTGTATTCCTGTCCTGTCCTGTCCTCTACCTGTCAGTGTGTGTTGTACCTTATTCCTGCTGTCCTGTCCTCTACCTGTCAGTGTGTGTTGTACCTGTATTCCTGTCCTGTCTGTCCTCTACCTGTCTGTGTTGTACCTGTATTCCTGTCCTGTCCTGTCCTCTACCTGTCAGTGTGTGTTGTACCTGTATTCCTGTCCTGTCTCTCTACCTGTCAGTGTGTTTGTACCTGTATTCCTGTCCTGTCCTGTCCTCTACCTGTCAGTGTGTGTTGTACCTGTATTCCTGTCCTGTCTGTCCTCTACCTGTCAGTGTGTGTTGTACCTGTATTCCGTCTGTCCTGTCCTCTACTGTCAGTGTGTGTTGTACCTGTATTCCTGTCCTGTCCTCTACCTGTCAGTGTGTGTTGTACCTGTATTCCTGTCCTGTCCTGTCCTCTACCTGTCAGTGTGTGTTGTACCTGTATTCCTGTCCTGTCTGTCCTCTACCTGTCAGTGTGTGTTGTACCTGTATTCTTCTGTCCTGTCCTCTACCTGTCATGTGTGTTGTACCTGTATTCCTGTCCTGTCCTCTACTGTCAGTGTGTGTTGTACCTGTATTCCTGTCCTGTCCTGTCCTCTACCTGTCAGTGTGTGTGTACCTTATTCTTCCTGTCCTGTCCTCTACCTGTCAGTGTGTGTTGTACCTGTATTCCTGTCCTGTCTGTCCTCTACCTGTCAGTGTGTGTTGTACCTGTATTCCTCCTGTCCTGTCCTCTACCTGTCAGTGTGTGTTGTACCTGTATTCCTGTCCTGTCTGTCCTCTACCTGTCAGTGTGTGTTGTACCTGTATTCTCCGTCCTGTCCTCTACCTGTCAGTGTGTGTTGTACCTGTATTCCTGTCCTGTCCTTCCTTACTGTCAGTGTGTGTTGTACCTGTATTCCCGTCCTGTCCTGTCCTCTACCTGTCAGTGTGTGTTGTACCTTTATTCCTGTCCTGTCCTCTACCTGTCAGTGTGTGTTGTACCTTTATTCCTGTCCTGTCCTCTACCTGTCAGTGTGTTGTTACCTTTATTCCTGTCCTGTCCTCTACCTGTCAGTGTGTGTTGTACCTTTATTCCTGTCCTGTCCTCTACCTGTCAGTGTGTGTTGTACCTGTATTCCTGTCCTGTCCTGTCCTGTCCTGTCCTCTACCTGTCAGTGTGTGTTGTACCTGTATTCCTGTCCTGTCCTCTACCTGTCAGTGTGTGTTGTACCTGTATTCCTGTCCTGTCCTCTACCTGTCAGTGTGTGTTGTACCTGTATTCCTGTCCTGTCCTGTCCTCTACCTGTCAGTGTGTGTTGTACCTGTATTCCTGTCCTGTCCTGTCCTCTACCTGTCAGTGTGTGTTGTACCTGTATTCCTGTCCTGTCCTGTCCTCTACCTGTCAGTGTGTGTTGTACCTGTATTCCTGTCCTGTCCTGTCCTCTACCTGTCAGTGTGTGTTGTACCTGTATTCCTGTCCTGTCCTCTACCTGTCAGTGTGTGTTGAACCTGTATTCCTGTCCTGTCTTGTCCTCTACCTGTCAGTGTGTGTTGTACCTGTATTCCTGTCCTGTCCTCTACCTGTCAGTGTGTGTTGTACCTGTATTCCCGTCCTGTCCTCTACCTGTCAGTGTGTTGTACCTGTATTCCCGTCCTGTCCTCTACGTGTCAGTGTGTGTTGTACCTGTATTCCCGTCCTGTCCTCTACCTGTCAGTGTGTGTTGTACCTGTATTCCCGTCCTGTCCTCTACCTGTCAGTGTGTGTTGTACCTGTATTCCCGTCCTGTCCTCTACCTGTCAGTGTGTTGTAACTTTATTCCCGTCCTGTCCTCTACCTGTCAGTGTGTTGTACCTGTATTCCCGTCCTGTCCTCTACGTGTCATGTGTGTTGTACCTGTATTCCCGTCCTGTCCTCTACCTGTCAGTGTGTGTTGTACCTGTATTCCCGTCCTGTCCTCTACCTGTCAGTGTGTGTTGTACCTGTATTCCTGTCCTGTTCTCTACCTGTCAGTGTGTGTTGTACCTTTATTCCCGTCCTGTCCTCTACCTGTCAATGTGTGTTGTACCTGTATTCCTGTCCTGTCCTCTACCTGTCAGTGTGTGTTGTACCTGTATTCCCGTCCTGTCCTCTACCTGTCCGTGTACATACATGTGTGTTGTACCTTTATTGCTTTTGTCATTAATGATGAGTCTATGTTTGAGTGAGTGCACTTTGATTTGATTTTAACATCAAGAACTTTTTATCTTCTTCTTATTCTTATCACAACTCATTGTATAACTTACCTTGAATTTTATATGAGGGTTTTTTGTGTGTTTTTTTCAAATGCTGATATTGTGTGTGTACGTTAGCAAGGAGTATGTGTAAGACAAGTCAGTGGGACCTGTTGCTGCTATCTTTCAGTAATAAAGTATTCTGAAGTCTTTTTCTTTTGCTTCTTCTTATCATTTATGATTATCATTGTTATTGGTAGTAGTAAGTAGTGCATGTGTTTTGTCAAGTGTTTATTTTACTGTGTTGCTGAATGTAGTCTTTGCTTGCTCACAATCTGATTCTGTACTTCTGACAGTGCAATGTATCAAATAACCATGGGATACTGATCCAGTTTTATTTTCACTGATAAAGGCTACTTCCCACAAAGAGGATCTGATTTGACTTTTTCCCACTGGCTAGATTTCATTTTCCAAATCTCTTCCAAAGATAAGACAGATTCCAGAAGTATGCCGGCAAATGGACCAGTAGACGGAAGTAGGAAGAATATGAATTCCTATGCTTTAAATTTGAAAGCCACTGGGACTGCATTGAATGTTTTGTGTCCAAAGCTGTTTTCTGATAGAAGCGAGTGGGTGGCTTGCCAGTGGGCCATGGGTTCAGATGGAAATCTTGAATGACATCACACAGCCTGCTCTGACTCCCATCCACAATGTATGCATCACTGAATGTGTAAAACCATGTTGAATGACATCACACAGCCTGCTCTGACTCCCATCCACAATGTATGCATCACTGAATGTGTAAAACCATGTTGAATGACATCACACAGCCTGTTCTGACTCCCATCCACAATGTATGCATCACTGAATGTGTAAAACCATGTTGAATGACATCACACAGCCTGTTCTGACTCCCATCCACAATGTATGCATCACTGAATGTGTAAAACCATGAAAAGTGCTTCCATCCCAGGCCTGAGGCAGTAAAGCCATTCACACACTGCTCCTCAGATTATCGGCCTTTCCAGAGTAATTGTATAGTTGATAAACTGACCTGATTTGGGGATGGGATGGAGGTGATCACAGTATTTGGTTTACATTACAGTTCATGCCATGTCTAAAGTGAAACAGTTGAAACTTTTCCATTGTTACTGTCTCTTCCAGGACACACACTGAGATGATTATGTTTGTGTGTGTGTATGTTTGTGTGTGTGTGTGTACGATGTTTCAGGTATCTGGTGGACCATCAGCAGGAATTCTACGTGTGACACACAGGTACTGGTTAACTGGTCAAGGGATGTTACACACACTGACACTGCAGGAGATGTTACACACACTGCAGGAGATGTTACACACACTGACACTTGCAGGAGATGTTACAAACACTAACACTGCAGGAGATGTTACACACAAAATGACAACATAGGGGATATATAAACACAATGCAGACTTCATGGAGCCACACAGACTGTGTGTGTTTTAACCCTTGTTAGACACAAAATGACAACATAGGGGATATATCAACACAATGCAGACTTCATGGAGCCACACAGACTGTGTGTGTTTTAACCCTTTCACTTCCTGACACTGTCCACCAGTTTCCTGCAGGATGAGGGAATGAAAAGGTTGAAGGTGATTGTGAACTGTGACAGCATCTCTTGTACAGTGTGCACATTCGGACCGGCAACCAGTGTCTGAACAAGACGACTGCTCAACATTTTGTATATAGATGTCCGCATGGTCCAGTGAAATGTCCAACAGTTGTGTCATGGATGGTGTCTTGTGATTATGGTTACTTTGAAAACAGTTGACTCTGTGTGGTGTGTGTGTGTGTGTGTGTGTGTGTGTGTGTGTGTATAGATGTTTTGTAGTTATGAGGGGCAGCTGTATTTGTGTAGTATGTCTGTGTCTACATGGTTATAGTATATGAGAACTTTTGTGTTAGTCACTCATATATTTTCAGTTGGATTTTATATTTTTTTCTTACATATTCATGCAGTCAGAATGCCCTGGGTTCAATCCACTTGACATGCCCACATGGTGGGTAAAGGTGGACATTTGTCCTGTGTCCCAGGTCATCATGACACCCACGTCCTGGGTAAAGGTGGACATTTGTCCTGTGTCCCAGGTCATCATGACACCCACGTCCTGGGTAAAGGTGGACATTTGTCCTGTGTCCCAGGTCATCATGACACCCACGTCCTGGGTAAAGGTGCACATTTGTCCTGTGTCCCAGGTCATCATGACACCCACGTCCAGGGTAAAGGTGGACATTTGTCCTGTGTCCCAGGTCATCATGACACCCACGTCCAGGGTAAAGGTGGACATTTGTCCTGTGTCCCAGGTCATCATGACACCCACGTCCTGGGTAAAGGTGGACATTTGTCCTGTGTCCCAGGTCATCATGACACCCACGTCCTGGGTAAAGGTGGACATTTGTCCTGTGTCCCAGGTCATCATGACACCCACGTCCTGGGTAAAGGTGGACATTTGTCCTGTGTCCCAGGTCATCATGACACCCACGTCCTGGGTAAAGGTGGACATTTGTCTTGTGTCCCAGGTCATCATGACACCCACGTCCTGGGTAAAGGTGGACATTTGTCCTGTGTCCCAGGTCATCATGACACCCACGTCCTGGGTAAAGGTGGACATTTGTCTTGTGTCCCAGGTCATCATGACACCCACGTCCTGGGTAAAGGTGGACATTTGTCCTGTGTCCCAGGTCATCATGACACCCACGTCCTGGGTAAAGGTGGACATTTGTCCTGTGTCCCAGGTCATCATGACACCCACGTCCTGGGTAAAGGTGGACATTTGTCCTGTGTCCCAGGTCATCATGACACCCACGTCCTGGGTAAAGGTGGACATTTGTCCTGTGTCCCAGGTCATCATGACACCCACATCCTGGGTAAAGGTGGACATTTGTCTTGTGTCCCAGGTCATCATGACACCCACGTCCTGGGTAAAGGTGGACATTTGTCCTGTGTCCCAGGTCATCATGACACCCACGTCCTGGGTAAAGATGGACATTTGTCCTGTGTCCCAGGTCATGACACCCACGTCCTGGGTAAAGGTGGACATTTGTCCTGTGTCCCAGGTCATCATGACACCCACGTCCTGGGTAAAGGTGGACATATGTCCTGTGTCCCAGGTCATCATGACACCCACGTCCAGGGTAAAGGTGGACATTTGTCCTGTGTCCCAGGTCATCATGACACCCACGTCCTGGGTAAAGGTGGACATTTGTCTTGTGTCCCAGGTCATCATGACACCCACGTCCTGGGTAAAGGTGGACATTTGTCCTGTGTCCCAGGTCATCATGACACCCACATCCTGGGTAAAGGTGGACATTTGTCCTGTGTCCCAGGTCATCATGACACCCACGTCCTGGGTAAAGATGGACATTTGTCCTGTGTCCCAGGTCATCATGACACCCACGTCCAGGGTAAAGGTGGACATTTGTCCTGTGTCCCAGGTCATCATGACACCCACGTCCTGGGTAAAGGTGGACATTTGTCCTGTGTCCCAGGTCATCATGACACCCACGTCCTGGGTAAAGGTGGACATTTGTCCTGTGTCCCAGGTCATCATGACACCCACGTCCTGGGTAAAGGTGGACATTTGTCCTGTGTCCCAGGTCATCATGACACCCACGTCCTGGGTAAAGGTGGACATTTGTCCTGTGTCCCAGGTCATCATGACACCCACGTCCTGGGTAAAGGTGGACATTTGTCTTGTGTCCCAGGTCATCATGACACCCACGTCCTGGGTAAAGGTGGACATTTGTCCTGTGTCCCAGGTCATCATGACACCCACGTCCTGGGTAAAGGTGGACATTTGTCTTGTGTCCCAGGTCATCATGACACCCACGTCCTGGGTAAAGGTGGACATTTGTCCTGTGTCCCAGGTCATCATGACACCCATGTCCTGGGTAAAGGTGGACATTTGTCCTGTGTCCCAGGTCATCATGACACCCACGTCCTGGGTAAAGGTGGACATTTGTCCTGTGTCCCAGGTCATCATGACACCCACATCCTGGGTAAAGGTGGACATTTGTCCTGTGTCCCAGGTCATCATGACACCCACATCCTGGGTAAAGGTGGACATTTGTCTTGTGTCCCAGGTCATCATGACACCCACGTCCTGGGTAAAGGTGGACATTTGTCCTGTGTCCCAGGTCATCATGACACCCACGTCCTGGGTAAAGATGGACATTTGTCCTGTGTCCCAGGTCATGACACCCACGTCCTGGGTAAAGGTGGACATTTGTCCTGTGTCCCAGGTCATCATGACACCCACGTCCTGGGTAAAGGTGGACATATGTCCTGTGTCCCAGGTCATCATGACACCCACGTCCAGGGTAAAGGTGGACATTTGTCCTGTGTCCCAGGTCATCATGACACCCACGTCCTGGGTAAAGGTGGACATTTGTCTTGTGTCCCAGGTCATCATGACACCCACAGTCTGGGTAAAGGTGGACATTTGTCCTGTGTCCCAGGTCATCATGACACACCCACGTCCTGGGTAAAGGGACATTTGTCCTGTGTCCCAGGTCATCATGACACCCACATCCGGTAAAGGTGGACATTTGTCCTGTGTCCAGGTCATGACATGACACGCTGTGCTACACCCTCTGGTATAACACCGGATAGGACATTACACAGTGTCCCAAGGCCATCACATGTACACACCACACAAGTATCAGTATGGACATTTACAGCCTGTAGTCCCAGCGCTACATGATGTTGACAGACACTGCCTGTAGCCATACACCACCACGATGGCATTCCAGTGTAGCCATACACACACACAGTATACAGTATGGACATTACACAGCTGTAAGCCATACACACACATATCGTTGATGACTCACACGCGTAGCCATACACACACACAATATCAGTATGGACATTACACAGCCTGTAAGCCATACACCACAACGTATCAGTATGGACATCACACAGCCTGTAAGCCATACACACACACAAGTATCAGTATGGACATCACACAGCTGTAAGCTACACACCGTATCATATGACATTACACAGCCGTAAGCCATACACACACACAGTATCAGTATGGACATTACACAGCCTGTAAGCCATACACACACACAATATCAGTATGGACATTACACAGCCTGTAAGCCATACACACACACAGTATCAGTATGGACATACACCAGCCTGTAAGCCATACACACACACACAATATCAGTATGGACATTACACAGCCTGTAAGCCATACACACACACAGTATCAGTATGGACATCACACAGCCTGTAAGCCATACACCACACATATCAGTATGGACATTACACAGCCTGTGCCACACACACACAAAGTCAGTAGGACATTACAGCTGTAAGCCATACACACACAGTATCAGTATGGACATACACACCGTACCATCCACAATATCATATGGCATTACACAGCTGTAACCATACACACACACATATCAGTATGGACATTACACAGCCTGTAAGCATACACACACAATATCATATGGACATCACAGCCTGTAAAGCATACACACACACAGTCTGTATGGACAATCACCACAGCCTAGTAAGCCTAACCACACACAATATCAGTATGGACATTACACGCCTGTAAGCATACACACACACAATATCAGTATGGACATTACATCACCCTGTAGCCATACACACACACAGTATCAGTATGGACATTACACAGCCTGTAAGCCATACACCACACACAGTATCAGTATGGACATTACACAGCCTGTAAGCCATACACACACACAGTATCAGTATGGACATTACACAGCCTGTAAGCCATATACACACACAATATCAGTATGGACATCACACAGCCTGTAAGCCATATATACACACACACAGTATCAGTATGGACATTACACAGCCTGTAAGCCATATATACACACACACAGTATCAGTATGGATATTACACAGCCTGTAAGCCATATATACACACACACAGTATCAGTATGGACATCACACAGCCTGTAAGCCATACACATACACACAGTATCAGTATGGACATTACACAGCCTGTAAGCCATACACACACAATATCAGTATGGACATCACACAGCCTGTAAGCCATACACACACACACACAGTATCAGTATGGACATTACACAGCCTGTAAGCCATATATACACACACACAGTATCAGTATGGACATTACACAGCCTGTAAGCCATACACACACACACAATATCAGTATGGACATTACACAGCCTGTAAGCCATATATACACACACACAGTATCAGTATGGACATTACACAGCCTGTAAGCCATACACACACACACAATATCAGTATGGACATTACACAGCCTGTAAGCCATATATACACACACACAGTATCAGTATGGACATTACACAGCCTGTAAGCCATACACACACACAGTATCAGTATGGACATCACACAGCCTGTAAGCCATACACACACAGTATCAGTATGGACATCACACAGCCTGTAAGCCATACACATACACACACAGTATCAGTATGGACATTACACAGCCTGTAAGCCATACACACACAGTATCAGTATGGACATCACACAGCCTGTAAGCCATACACATACACACACAGTATCAGTATGGACATCACACAGCCTGTAAGCCATACACACACGTATCAGTATGGACATCACCGCCTGTACACATACACAACACAGTATCAGTTGGACATCACACAGCCTGTAAGCCATACACACACACACAATATCAGTATGGACATCACACAGCCTGTAAGCCATACACACACACAGTATCAGTATGGACATTACACAGCCTGTAAGCCATATATACACACACAGTATCAGTATGGACATCACACAGCCTGTAAGCCATACACACACACAATATCAGTATGGACATTACACAGCCTGTAAGCCATACACACACACAATATCAGTATGGACATTACACAGCCTGTAAGCCATACACACACACAATATCAGTATGGACATTACACAGCCTGTAAGCCATACACACACACACAATATTAGTATGGACATCACACAGCCTGTAAGCCATACACACACACAATATCAGTATGGACATCACACAGCCTGTAAGCCATACACATACACACACAGTATCAGTATGGACATCACACAGCCTGTAAGCCATCACACACAGTATCAGTATGGACATCACACAGCCTGTAAGCCATACACATACACACACAGTATCAGTATGGACATCACACAGCCTGTAAGCCATACACATATCACAACACAGCCTGTAAGCTCACGTACATAGGACATCACACAGCCTGTAAGCCATACACACACACAGTATCAGTATGGTACCACTGTAGCCACCACACACAGACTGTAAGACATCACACATTACCACACACACAGTATCAGTATGGACATTACACAGCCTGTAAGCCAACACACAGTATCAGTATGGACATCACACAGCTGTAAGCAACACACACAGTATCAGTATGGACATCTACACAGCCTGTAAGCCAACACACACAGTATCAGTATGGACATCACACAGCCTGTAAGCCATAACACACACACACAGTATCAGTATGGACATTCACACAGCCTGTAAGCCATACACCACAGTATCAGTATGGACATCACACAGCCTGTAAGCCATACACACACACACAATATCAGTATGGACATTACACAGCCTGTAAGCCATACACACAGTATCAGTATGGACATCACACAGCCTGTAAGCCATACACACACACACAGTATCAGTATGGACATCAACAGCCTGTAAGCCATACACACACAGTATCAGTATGGACATCACACAGCCTGTAAGCCATACACACACACATACAGTATACATCAGTTATGCGCATCATCACGTACAGGCAGCCTGCGTAAGCCATACACAACACAGTATCAGTATGGACATCACACAGCCTGTAAGCCATACACACACACAGTATCAGTATGGACATTACACAGCCTGTAAGCCATACACACACACACATATCAGTATGGACATCACACAGCCTGTAAGCCATACCACACACAGTATCAGTATGGACATCACACAGCCTGTAAGCCATACACACACAGTATCAGTATGGACATTACACAGCCTGTAAGCCATACACACACACAGTATCAGTATGGACATCACACAGCCTGTAATACCATACACACAATCAGTATGGACTACACAGCGTAAGCCATACACACACAATATCAGTATGGACATCACACAGCCTGTAAGCCATACACAACACGTATCAGTATGGACATTACACAGCCTGTAAGCCATACACACACACACCAGTATCAGTATGGACATCACACAGCCTGTAAGCCATACACACACACAATATCAGTATGGACATTACACAGCCTGTAAGCCATACACACACAAGTATCAGTATGGACATCAACAGCCTGTAAGCCATACCACACACACAATATCAGTATGGACATCACACAGCCTGTAAGCCATACACACACACAATATCAGTATGGACATCACACAGCCTGTAAGCCATACACACACACAAGTATCAGTATGGACATACACACAGCCTGTAAGCCATACACACACACAATTCAGTATGGACATTACACAGCCTGTAAGCCATACACACACAGTATCAGTATGGACATTACACAGCCTGTAAGCCATACACCACACACAGTATCAGTATGGACATCACACAGCCTGTAAGCCATACACACACACAATATCAGTATGGACATTACACAGCCTGTAAGCCATACACACACAGTATCAGTATGGACATTACACAGCCTGTAAGCCATACACACACACAGTATCAGTATGGACATTACACAGCCTGTAAGCCATACACACACACATATCAGTATGGACATACACAGCCTGTAAGCCATACACACACACAGTATCAGTATGGACATTCACACAGCCTGTAAGCCATACACACACACAGTATCAGTATGGACATTACACAGCCTGTAAGCCATACACACACACAGTATCAGTATGGACATTCACACAGCCTGTAAGCCATACACACACACAGTATCAGTATGGACATCACACAGCCTGTAAGCCATACACACACACAAGTATCAGTATGGACATCACACAGCCTGTAAGCCATACACACACACAGTATCAGTATGGACATCACACAGCCTGTAAGCCATACACACACACAGTATCAGTATGGACATTACACAGCCTGTAAGCCATACACACACACAGTATCAGTATGGACATTACACAGCCTGTAAGCCATACACACACACAATATCAGTATGGACATCACACAGCCTGTAAGCCATACACACACACAGTATCAGTATGGACATTACACAGCCTGTAAGCCATACACACACACAGTATCAGTATGGACATTACACAGCCTGTAAGCCATACACACACACACACAGTATCAGTATGGACATCACACAGCCTGTAAGCCATACACACACAGTATCAGTATGGACATTACACAGCCTGTAAGCCATACACACACACAATATCAGTATGGACATCACACAGCCTGTAAGCCATACACACACAGTATCAGTATGGACATTACACAGCCTGTAAGCCATACACACACACAGTATCAGTATGGACATTACACAGCCTGTAAGCCATACACACACAATATCAGTATGGACATTACACAGCCTGTAAGCCATACACACACACAGTATCAGTATGGACATCACACAGCCTGTAAGCCATACACACACAATATCAGTATGGACATTACACAGCCTGTAAGCCATACACACACACAGTATCAGTATGGACATTACACAGCCTGTA
This sequence comes from Monoplex corrugatus, assembly GCA_030674185.1. Taxonomy (NCBI): domain Eukaryota; kingdom Metazoa; phylum Mollusca; class Gastropoda; order Littorinimorpha; family Ranellidae; genus Monoplex; species Monoplex corrugatus. The sequence continues at coordinate 101,806,481 of CM060310.1, read as the reverse complement.
AGCCATATATACACACACAGTATCAGTATGGACATTACACAGCCTGTAAGCCATACACACACACACACACAGTATCAGTATGGACATCACACAGCCTGTAAGCCATACACACACAATATCAGTATGGACATCACACAGCCTGTAAGCCATACACATACACACACAGTATCAGTATGGACATCACACAGCCTGTAAGCCATACACACACACACAATATCAGTATGGACATCACACAGCCTGTAAGCCATACACACACACACAATATCAGTATGGACATCACACAGCCTGTAAGCCATACACACACAATATCAGTATGGACATTGCACAGCCTGTAAGTCATGTCAGTGCTGTATCATGGACACATAACAACACCCAGCATGCATATCCTCCAGCAGTGCAGACGGTGTAACAACATAGAGGAACATGGTCAGCTCAATTACAGCTTGAGTGTGCCCTGCCCCATAAAAACATCTGATTGTGTGTGAACAGGCCAACTGAATTTGGAGAACAGTGCTGTCCAAGAATGAACTGTTATAATACTGTGTATCCAAGTGAAGATTTCCGTCCACAGCAGTAGCATGATATGGTCGGCAAAGAGGGGTTGTATATAGGGAAAAACTGCACATGCTGTTTCTAGTCCATCCAGCTGTGTGAATACCTGACAGTGTCTGGGTTGAGGAAGGTAAAGCAGAGTGGAAAAGAATGGGTATTGTTTATCATTAGACTGATTTGCCCCGTATTAGTTGTTCTCCGTTGTGTGAAATAAAAATCAAAAGTAATTCTCACTGTGTTCTTGTGTCATTTCTTCAGGCTTGTAGTGTACTAACAGAAACTTTTGGAGGAAAAAATTCAGTTTAACATGACAGTTCTCATAAATGAACCCAAACTTTATTGATTTTAAAAAAACATCCAATCTGTTCAAATACACAAAATCCAGAAAAATTCAACCACGTAAAAAATATTCCCATCAAAAGTTAGCCATCTGTGAAAGTAAACTCGGTATCAATACGCCGTGAAGTAGCTGCTATTGAAACTAATCCCACTAAAATCCAGATTCCAAAAAAACTGACCTTCCATGTTCATACAACAAACAGCCACTTCATTTTCCATAGCTTTCCCTCAAAACAAATCAGATCAATCCATTAATTTGAAGGTATGGCTAGACACAAATTCAAAATGTATTGGCAATGAAAATGTTTCACTCTTAATGCACAAATCTTCAAAGCCAACTTTAAGACATAACGCTTTTTCAACAGACACAGTGAAGCAAAATGTCAGCCATGCATCCACAATCATCTGGTTTGGATATAGCCTATATTCTGGTTCAGCATTTTACATAGCTGGTATTAGACACAACTGAAAAATTATGATCAACTCATTTTTTGTCACAGTCCTGGTACCAGGAATCTCTCAAACATAAAACACACAAAACACACTGTGTGGCCTCTACAAAATATTAACAAATACAACATTCATTCTCTCACTTGCTTTTTCATAAGTAAATATGTGTGTTGGCAATGAAAACATTATACATCCATATTTAAAACAAAGCCATTAAAAATGTGCAGATGTAAAAAGCATAAAGCAAAAACCAAACAACAAGTCACAAGGGTCAATATCACAAAAAAGGCCTACATTCCCTGTTTTGCATGTGTTTTTTTTTATTAAAGTATAAAGATTTCGTATCAAAAGAAAAGTGAATGAAAATGGATCTTATGCACTAATGATAAAAACAACAAATGGCTTTAAAATTTGGTGATTTTTTAAACATAGCTGCTGCTTGACATTCCACACAAAACGCACCACATGATACTGGCTTTCATCCCCAAACAATACACTGCCAACGGTAAGGCAATAAACTGTAAATGGTAAGGCCAACAATGAATACTTGGTGAATTTATCATAATGAGTCTGTGAATCTGCATCATCACATGTGAAAATGTCTTTTGGTCTAAACAAATAGTCTTCATTTTGTAAGAGACAAAAGCTCACAATTTCAACTCCAAAACAAACTGACCAAGAAAACGTTTTCTCTACTGCTAAGTGTTTTGAAGCCTTTTTCCTCTTAAAACTAGCTCCATAAATCAATATTTTTTAACTTCTGTTGTTGTATTTGTTGTTGTTGAACTTGTTTTCAATCATTTTAAAATACATAATACAAACATTTACAAAAACAGATAACTGTTCACAATGCATAATCAACAAACAAGCATTCACAGCAATATATATATGTTGAAATACAGCAGGCACAGCAATCCAGATAAATGTATACTGTAACAAAAAATTACATGAACATATAGATAATAGTGAAAAAAAAACGTACAAGTAAAAAAAAAAGCACACAACAAAGCAAACCAAAATTGAACAACATTCATGTCCGTGATAACTGTTTTGTGTGCCAATGGCAGATGTGATGCATCTAGTTGAAACAGCAGACAGACTTACATCCGATCTCCCATGTCAACACAGCATACAGACTTACATCCAATTCCCCAGGTCGACATAGCATACAGACTTGCATCCGATCTCCCATGTCAACACAGCATACAGACTTACATCCGATCTCCCATGTCAACACAGCATACAGACTTACATCCGATCTCCCATGTCAACACAGCATACAGACTTACATCCAATTCCCCAGGTCGACACAGCATACATCCGATCTCCCATATCAACACAGCATACAGACTTAATCCAATTCCCCATGTCGACATAGCATACAGACTTACATCCAATTCCCCAGGTCGACACAGCATACAGGCTTACATCCAATTCCCCAGGTCGACATAGCATACAGACTTACATCCAATTCCCCAGGTCGACATAGCATACAGACTTACATCCAATTCCCCAGGTCGACATAGCATACAGACTTACATCCAATTCCCCAGGTCGACACAGCATACAGACTTACATCCAATTCCCCAGGTCGACATAGCATACAGACTTACATCCAATTCCCCAGGTCGACACAGCATACAGACTTACATCCAATTCCCCAGGTCGACATAGCATACAGACTTACATCCAATTCCCCAGGTCGACATAGCATACAGACTTACCTCCAATTCCCCAGGTCGACACAGCATACAGACTTACATCCAATTCCCCAGGTCGACATAGCATACAGACTTACATCCAATTCCCCAGGTCAACATAGCATACAGACTTACATCCAATTCCCCAGGTCGACATAGCATACAGACTTACATCCAATTCCCCATGTCGACACAGCATACAGACTTACATCCAATTCCCCAGGTCGACATAGCATACAGACTTACATCCAATTCCCCAGGTCAACATAGCATACAGACTTACATCCAATTCCCCAGGTCGACATAGCATACAGACTTACATCCAATTCCCCATGTCAACACAGCATACAGACTTGCATCCAATTCCCCAGGTCGACATAGCATACAGACTTACATCCAATCTCCCATGTCGACATAGCATACAGACTTACATCCAATTCCCCAGGTCGACATAGCGTACAGACTTACATCCAATTCCCCAGGTCGACATAGCATACAGACTTACATCCAATTCCCCAGGTCGACATAGTGTACAGACTTGCATCCAATTCCCCAGGTCGACATAGCATACACTTACATCCAATTCCCCAAGTCAACATAGTGTACAGACTTACATCCAATTCCCCAGGTCGACATAGTGTACAGACTTACATCCAATTCCCCAGGTCGACATAGCATACACTTACATCCAATTCCCCAAGTCAACATAGTGTACAGACTTACATCCAATTCCCCAGGTCAACATAGTGTGCAGACTTGGATAAAGAGTGAAGATTTTTCCAATTGGGTAAAAGAGTGAAGATTTTTCCAACTGGGTAAAGAATGAAGATTTTTCTAATTGGGTAAAGAGGGAAGATTTTTCCAACTGGGTAAAGAGTGAAGATTTTTCCAATTGGGTAAAGAGGGAAGATTTTTCCCATTGGGTGTAGAGTGAAGATTTTCCAGTTACCCAATTGGAAAAATCTTCACTCTTTACCCAACAGGTGTAAAGTTCCCAGGCAAGATCAAACCCCAGATTTTCTGACTCAAAGTCTTGACATCCTGCCACCTGTCAGTAACTTCTCTCAATGCTTCAATACTTTATTCATGGTGCTTACGGCCCAGCTAACAATGAAGACCATCTCAGAATCGAAAATTAATGGGTTATAAAACAATTTGGAAAATGAAAACGTGTCCTCACATAGTTTTCAATCATCACAAGACATCAGAACATTAACGTGTTAAAAAAGGTCCTGTTGGTTATATCAGGTGGCAATTGGAAACATGAAAACACCCAGCATGAATGCCCACCAAAGACAGAGTATGCACTGCGTGCAGCAACATTCCAGACGCACAGTGCAGGCAAAACAGTAGGCACACGTCGTACTACATGCATCTCAGTCGATTAAGAAGGCCAGAAAAAATACTGAAAGCAAAACACTGACAAAATCCATTCAATCCGACAAATGGCTCAATTTGAAACAAAAAAATGTACACATTCACTAGATTGTTTTTTAGGTACACACACACCCCAACTGACACACAACACTGCACCTTTCCACACCATTTCTTTACAAAGTACACAGTAAAATTTGATAACCAATGTATAAAATTAAAAACCAAGGGTGATCAATTCACCCCATCACAGTACAACAGAATCATTGAAATACCCAAATAAACAGGTGGAGAACAGACCCAATATAACAATAAATCATATTTACATTCATATCAATCGATATGTTCCATCCACATACAGATGGCCTAGTCTGTGACATTTAAGAGATAATATTTTTACGATAATTTTAAGCAACAAAGCTGACAACTTTATTTTTATACGAAGCCATATCAAGTACAAAAGCCTTTTAAGTAACAAAGAGGACAATACATATGTGACAATGTTAGCAAAGTCCAGAGTTAAATCTTTTAAATCCACAAAGCAGACTCCTTTAAAAAGTTCCAAGTAAGACAAAATTAAAGCTTTTTTGGAGACCGGAGACTTTCACTTGTACTTTAGAAAAGAACAAACAAAAACAGCATCAAAACACGTACATAATACATCAAAACACGTACATAATACATCAAAACACGTACATAATACATCAAAACACGTACATAATACATCAAAACACGTAGACTACTTAATACATCAAAACAAGACATGTGCAAAGTTTTTGTCAACTGGCCTTTGTCAGGCGTGTACAAGACAACAAAGGATAAATGTACAAAATTTGGTGGACATGTCTGTTGTAGACTTCCCTGACATTTCGTTAGGCAGGAGAAAATGGCAGATAACTTTAAAGCAGAGAAAGGCAATTTAGCCTGCAGGCATATCAGTCTCGTATCACCTTACACACACACACACACACACACACACACACACACACACACACACACACACACACACAAAAACATACATTTGTACAGACAACACACAACGATCCACACCAACACCATAAAATGTTTCACACACCCCTTCCCCCTGCCCTCCTTACTCACACACACACCTAAATACACACAGTGACACAATATGCACTGTCATGCACTTGCCCACACACCTAAATACACACAGTGACACAATATGCACTGTCATGCACTTGCCCACACACCTAAATACACACAGTGACACAATATGCACTGTCATGCACTTGCCCACACACCTAAATACACACAGTGACACAATATGCACTGTCATGACTCATGCACTTGCCCACACACCTAAATACACACAGTGACACAACATGCACTGTCAGGCACTTGCCCACACACCTAAATACACACAGTGACACAATATGCACTGTCATGCACTTGCCCACACACCTAAATACACAGTGACACAATTATGCACTTGCCCACACACCTAAATACACACAGTGACACAACATGCACTTGCCCACACACCTAAATACACAGTGACACAACATGCACTTGCCCACACACCTAAATACACACAGTGACACAACATGCACTGTCAGGCACTTGCCCACACACCTAAATACACAGTGACACAACATGCACTTGCCCACACACCTAAATACACAGTGACACAACATGCACTTGCCCACACACCTAAATACACACAGTGACACAACATGCACTGTCATGCACTTGCCCACACACCTAAATACACACAGTGACACAATATGCACTGTCATGCACTTGCCCACACACCTAAATACACAGTGACACAACATGCACTTGCCCACACACCTAAATACACACAGTGACACAACATGCACTTGCCCACACACCTAAATACACAGTGACACACATGCACTTGCCCACACACCTAAATACACAGTGACACAACATGCACTTGCCCACACACCTAAATACACACAGTGACACAACATGCACTGTCATGCACTTGCCCACACACCTAAATACACAGTGACACAACATGCACTTGCCCACACACCTAAATACACAGTGACACAACATGCACTTGCCCACACACCTAAATACACACAGTGACACAACATGCACTGTCATGCACTTGCCCACACACCTAAATACACACAGTGACACAATATGCACTGTCATACACTTGCCCACACACCTAAATACACAGTGACACAACATGCACTGCCATGCACTTGCCCACACACCTAAATACACACAGTGACACAATATGCACTGTCATGCACTTGCCCACACACCTAAATACACAGTGACACAACATGCACTTGCCCACACACCTAAATACACACAGTGACACAACATGCACTTGCCCACACACCCAAATACACAGTGACACAACATGCACTTGCCCACACACCTAAATACACACAGTGACACAACATGCACTTGCCCACACACCTAAATACACAGTGACACAACATGCACTGTCATGCACTTGCCCACACACCTAAATACACACAGTGACACAATATGCACTGTCATACACTTGCCCACACATGGATGTTCCTACATCTGCTTAGCTGAAACCTTCCACCATTCAGATGGTGTGGCTCTAGTCCTACCTGTGTACCTTCCACCATTCAGGTGTGGCTCTGGTCCTGCCTGTGTACCTTCCACCATTCAGGTGTGGCTCTGGTCCTACCTGTGTACCTTTCACCATTCAGGTGTGGCTCTGGTCCTGCCTGTGTACCTTCCACCATTCAGGTGTGGCTCTGGTCCTATCTGTGTACCTTCCACCATTCAGGTGTGGCTCTGGTCCTACCTGTGTACCTTCACCATTCAGGTGTGGGTTAGGTCCTGCCCATGTACCTTCCACCATTCAGGTGTGGGTTTGGTCCTGCCTGTGTACCTTCCACCATTCAGGTGTGGCTCTGGTCCTACCTGTGTACCTTCCACCATTCAGGTGTTGGTTAGGTCCTGCCATGTACCTTCCACCATTCAGGTGTGGGTTTGGTCCTGCCTGTGTACCTTTCACCATTCAGGTGTGGCTCTGGTCCTACCTGTGTACCTTCCACCATTCAGGTGTGGGTTAGGTCTTGCCTGTGTACCTTCCACCATTCAGGTGTGGCTTTGGTCCTGCCTGTGTATCTTCCAGCATTCAGGTGTGGCTCTGGTCCTACTGTGTACCTTCCATCATTCAGGTGTGGGTTAGGTCCTGCCTGTGTACCTTCCACCATTCAGGTGTGGCTTTGGTCCTGCCTGTGTACCTTCCACCATTCAGGTGTGGCTCTGGTCCTGCTCTGTGTACCTTCCACCATTCAGGTGTGGCTCTGGTCCTGCCTGTGTACCTTCCACCATTCAGGTGTGGCTTTGTCCTACCTGTGTACCTTCCACCATTCAGGTGTGGCTCTGGTCCTACCTGTGTACCTCCACATGACTGATGCAGGATGGAGATTTTCCTGATTACCCAGGCAACATGTGTTTAGACTGGCCAGTGCCTCAAATTGCCTATAACCATGCAGAACATCCAATACACACATTAAAAATGCTGTAAGTCATGTCATCCAGTGCCTAAAACTGCCTATAACCATGCTGAACATCCAATACACACATTAAAAATGCTGTAAGTCATGTCATCCAGTGCCTAAAATTGCCTATAACCATGCTGAACATCCAATACACACATTAAAAATGCTGTAAGTCATGTCATCCAGTGCCTAAAATTGCCTATAACCATGCAGAACATCCAATACACACATTAAAAATGCTGTAAGTCATGTCATCCAGTGCCTAAAACTGCCTATAACCATGCTGAACATCCAATACACACATTAAAAATGCTGTAAGTCATGTCATCCAGTGCCTAAAACTGCCTATAACCATGCTGAACATCCAATACACACATTAAACATCCTGTAAGTCATGTCAGTGTCCTATGACACACAGCAACATGAAAACAGCCAGCACACACGCCCACCAATGATGGAGTAGGCTACATAGACTGTGCAGTAACATACCACCTACACAGCCAGGCAAAACAAAGTAAACACACATCCGGGATTGCTAATGGCACTACAACACTAGGCCCCCTCAAAAATAAAATAAAATAAAACAAAACAAAATAAAATAAAATAAAATAAAATGGTAACATACTACATTCCATCCATGCAGACCACATACTGCTGTAGATAAAGGAAGGTAAAGGCCGTCTGTCCTATAATGTGAATGCTGTAGGAAAGTGAAGGGAAAGAGACTTCAAATCTTCGTGGGTCCAGCATTATGAGGGCAGTCTCCATTTCCTCTCCTTCAGTGCTTTAACCTTCCTAATTCAGAAGAAAGACATGTACCAATTTTTAGACAGGGAAACTGGAGGCTACACATTATGCAAGTTTTGCTTCAATGAGATTTCCTTCCACACACACACTGGATGACTCATGCAGTTAGATTGGAAGGCATGTGCTCTACTTCCAAGATGATAGGGCCTTCTGTACATGGGCCTTCACCCTTTGGCTCCTCCACCCTGTCCACCAGCATCCTGCATTGTCAACCATGCTAGCAAAGCAAAATCTTAACCCTTTGACTCCCGCACCCTGTCCACCAGCATCCTGCATTGTCAACCATGCTAGCAAAGCAAAATCTTAACCCTTTGACTCCTGCACCATGTCCACCAGCATCCTGCATTATCAACCATGCTAGCAAAGCAAAAACTTAACTCTTTGACTCCCTCACCCTGTCCACCTGCATCGCATCCTGCATTGTCAACCATGCTAGCAAAGCAAAAACTTAATCTGATTTCCTCACCCTATCCACCAGCTTCCTGCAGGAGTCAAAGGGTTAATCAATCCATCTATTCATCTATCCATCCCATCCATCAGAAACAAACACATGCATACAGATGTCTGAGGATTTGAAATTTAATCAAGATGGATTGACTGCTTCAGGACACACACTACATCCAATCTGCCATCCGACGGATTGACTGCTTCAGGACACACACTACATCCAATCTGCCATCCGACTGATTGACTGCTTCAGAACACACACTACATCCAATCTGCCATCCGACGGACTGACTGCTTCAGAACACACACTACATCCAATCTGCCATCTGACGGATTGACTGCTTCAGGACACACACTACATCCAATCTGCCATCTGACGGATTGACTGCTTCAGGACACACACTACATCCAATCTGCCATCCGACGGATTGACTGCTTCAGAACACACACTACATCCAATCTGCCATCCGACTGATTGACTGCTTCAGAACACACACTACATCCAATCTGCCATCTGTACTCTGACAGACTCCTTAAGCCTGCACAAAAAACTTTCAATGGCAAGGTCTTGAAATGGAAGGGAGAGGAGGAAGACCTGTGAAACACCCAGCTTACACCATAAGAATAACTGCAACATTTAGATGGGTAGCAAACTGGCCAGTCTTTCTTTATGCTGAAGGCTGGGGCAGAACCTGAGACATAAGGTCTGATACTACGCTCAATAGTAAGATCCAGGCAGCCCAACATACATTCATAAAAAGAAAAGGCAAGTTTAAATGTCACAAAGTTCAACCCAAAGCTCTACCTTAGTCACAAGTGAAAACAGATGCACCAGACTGGTAGGTCACTGAGCTGTCTATGCAGCCTTTGTCTGGAATGTAGAAGTGATTTGTACAGTTTTGAAACACATCTTACGCTGAGATTAAAATGATATAAATCAATTGTACACGAAAGGCACATTAAAAACACAGATACAAAAATAGGATTCTGTAATAAATCAAACAATGTAACAGAATGTGTATTTATAAGCACTGTAATCTAGTGTTTCTAAAGCAAAATCTTATACATTATTTTTACAAATACTGCACGTATAAATATGGATCTCTGCTTTATGCACACATACCTGAGTGTTTTGCTGATGTGATGACAACGCTGAGATATGAACCAGAAAAAACACGAAAAAAGAATAACAATGCGTATTTTAGTACAACAAGACAAGACAGGCCACAAATTTTCGGCCAACTGGCCTTTGTCAAGTGTAAGATCAGAAACAACAAAACAATTTGTGATCTTACGCTTGACAAAGGCCAGTTGCCGAAATTTGCGCCTGTCTTGTCTTGTTGTATCCAATACGCGTTCTTATTCTTTTTCGTGTTTTTTTCTGGTTCCTGTTTGCTTGAACGTGGGCTTCCACACTTGTTTTGGATTTCATAATGCTGAGATATATTACATACCTGTGATATGAGCAGTTGATATGATATGTGATTGATTTTACTGATATAACTGCTAGCTAATATAAACAATGATCATGGAATAATTTCAGTTTTCTTACACGTAATGATTTAAATCATCTTGCTTGTAATGATATGTGACTAATTAAGCAAAAAATATTTAAACAATCTTACAATGCATGTAAAGGTATGTGACTTGTTTCAATAATCTTACATGTAAAGGTATGTGACTTGTTTCAATAATCTTACATGTAATATGTGACTTGTTTCAATAATCATGCATGTAATATGTGACTTGTTTCGATAATCTTACATGTAATAATATGTGGCTTGTTTCAATAATCTTACATGTAATAATATGTGACTTGTTTCAATAATCTTACATGTAATGATATGTGACTTGTTTCAATAATCTTACAGGTAATATGTGACTTGTTTCAATAATCTTACATGTAATAATATGTGACTTGTTTCAATAATCTTACATGTAATATGTGACTTGTTTCAATAATCTTACATGTAATAATATGTGACTTGTTTCAATAATCTTACATGTAACATGTGACTTGTTTCAATAATCTTACATGTAATAATATGTGACTTGTTTCAATAATCTTACATGTAATAATATGTGACTTGTTTCAATAATCTTACATGTAATAATATGTGACTTGTTTCAATAATCTTACATGTAATAATATGTGACTTGTTTCAATAATCTTACATGTAATATATGTGGCTTGTTTCAATAATCTTACATGTAATAATATGTGACTTGTTTCAATAATCTTACATGTAATAATATGTGACTTGTTTCGATAATCTTACATGTAATATGTGACTTGTTTCAATAATCTTACATGTAATAATATGTGGCTTGTTTCAATAATCTTACATGTAATAATATGTGGCTTGTTTCAATAATCTTACATGTAACATGTGACTTGTTTCAATAATCTTACATGTAATAATATGTGACTTGTTTCAATAATCTTACATGTAATAATATGTGGCTTGTTTCAATAATCTTACATGTAACATGTGACTTGTTTCAATAATCTTACATGTAATAATATGTGGCTTGTTTCGATAATCTTACATGTAACATGTGACTTGTTTCAATAATCTTACATGTAATAATATGTGACTTGTTTCAATAATCTTACATGTAATAATATGTGACTTGTTTCAATAATCTTACATGTAATATGTGACTTGTTTCAATAATCTTACATGTAATAATATGTGGCTTGTTTCAATAATCTTACATGTAATAATATGTGGCTTGTTTCAATAATCTTACATGTAATAATATGTGACTTGTTTCAATAATCTTACATGTAATAATATGTGGCTTGTTTCAATAATCTTACATGTAATAATATGTGGCTTGTTTCAATAATCTTACATGTAATAATATGTGGCTTGTTTCAATAATCTTACATGTAATAATATGTGGCTTGTTTCGATAATCTTACATGTAACATGTGACTTGTTTCAATAATCTTACATGTAATATGTGACTTGTTTCAATAATCTTACATGTAATATGTGACTTGTTTCAATAATCTTACATGTAACATGTGACTTGTTTCAATAATCTTACATGTAATATGTGACTTGTTTCAATAATCTTACATGTAATATGTGACTTGTTTCAATAATCTTACATGTAATATGTGACTTGTTTCAATAATCTTACATGTAATATGTGACTTGTTTCAATAATCTTACATGTAATAATATGTGACTTGTTTCAATAATCTTACATGTAATATGTGACTTGTTTCAATAATCTTACATGTAATAATATGTGACTTGTTTCAATAATCTTACATGTAATAATATGTGACTTGTTTCAATAATCTTACATGTAATATGTGACTTGTTTCAATAATCTTACATGTAATATGTGACTTGTTTCAATAATCTTACATGTAATATGTGACTTGTTTCAATAATCTTACATGTAATATGTGACTTGTTTCAATAATCTTACATGTAATAATATGTGACTTGTTTCAATAATCTTACATGTAATAATATGTGACTTGTTTCAATAATCTTACATGTAATAATATGTGACTTGTTTCAATAATCTTACATGTAATAATATGTGACTTGTTTCAATAATCTTACATGTAATAATATGTGGCTTGTTTCAATAATCTTACATGTAATAATATGTGACTTGTTTCAATAATCTTACATGTAATGATATGTGACTTGTTTCGATAATCTTACATGTAATAATATGTGGCTTGTTTCAATAATCTTACATGTAATAATATGTGACTTGTTTCAATAATCTTACATGTAATAATATGTGACTTGTTTCAATAATCTTACATGTAATATGTGGCTTGTTTCAATAATCTTACATGTAACATGTGACTTGTTTCAATAATCTTACATGTAATAATATGTGACTTGTTTCAATAATCTTACATGTAATAATATGTGACTTGTTTCAATAATCTTACATGTAATAATATGTGGCTTGTTTCAATAATCTTACATGTAATAATATGTGGCTTGTTTCAATAATCTTACATGTAATAATATGTGGCTTGTTTCAATAATCTTACATGTAATAATATGTGACTTGTTTCAATAATCTTACATGTAACATGTGACTTGTTTCAATAATCTTACATGTAATATGTGACTTGTTTCAATAATCTTACATGTAATATGTGACTTGTTTCAATAATCTTACATGTAATATGTGACTTGTTTCAATAATCTTACATGTAATAATATGTGGCTTGTTTCAATAATCTTACATGTAATAATATGTGGCTTGTTTCAATAATCTTACATGTAATAATATGTGACTTGTTTCAATAATCTTACATGTAATATGTGACTTGTTTCAATAATCTTACATGTAATATGTGACTTGTTTCAATAATCTTACATGTAATATGTGACTTGTTTCAATAATCTTACATGTAATATGTGACTTGTTTCAATAATCTTACATGTAAAGGTATGTGACTTGTTTCAATAATCTTACATGTAATGATATGTGACTTGTTTCAATAATCTTACATGTAATATGTGACTTGTTTCGATAATCTTACATGTAATATGTGACTTGTTTCAATAATCTTACATGTAATAATATGTGACTTGTTTCAATAATCTTACATGTAATGATATGTGACTTGTTTCAATAATCTTACATGTAATAATATGTGACTTGTTTCAATAATCTTACATGTAACATGTGACTTGTTTCAATAATCTTACATGTAATAATATGTGACTTGTTTCAATAATCTTACATGTAATATGTGACTTGTTTCAATAATCTTACATGTAACATGTGACTTGTTTCCATAATCTTACATGTAATATGTGACTTGTTTCAATAATCTTACATGTAATGATATGTGACTTGTTTCAATAATCTTACATGTAATATGCGACTTGTTTCGATAATCTTACATGTAATATGTGACTTGTTTCAATAATCTTACATGTAATATGTGACTTGTTTCAATAATCTTACATGTAACATGTGACTTGTTTCAATAATCTTACATGTAATATGTGACTTGTTTTGAACAACAATCCTACATGTAATGATATGTGACTTATCAAGTTTTAAATAATTTGCATGTTTTTTGCCAACGGCCATACCACACTGGAAACAATGATTTTTGTCGGATCACCAGTGGTCAGCAACGTCAGGACCACTTAGTACTTGGATAGGTGATTGTCTGGGAACACCTGGTGTTATTGGCATCTGTTCACCCATACGCTTGGCAGGACCTCAGGATCTGGCCAGCTCATGGCTTTATGTGCAGGCTTAAGGCTTGTGCCATGATCATTTTGGATTTTCTCCATCACATAACACCTATGATATTACTTATTAGTGTGTGGAATTCATTCAGAGTGTCGAGATGTCATTTTGAGAAACTGAAACTAGTGAAACTGCATGTAATGTCGCTAATTTCAATCACCTTGCACATACTGCTATACTACTAATTTCAATAATCTTGCATGTAACGACAAGTGACTAATTTGAATAATTTGCATGTGATGATATTGATTAGTTTCAATATATTGCACATAATCATATGTGACTAATTATTCAATTTAACCAATTGTGCATGTAATGGCATGTGACTAATTACAATAATCTTGTATGTAATGTCACAAATTTCAATAATCTTGCATGTAATATGTGACCAATTACAATAATCTTGCCTGTAATAATACACGACTAACTACAACAATCTTGCATGTTATGGTATGGGACTAATTACAACAATCTTATATAATGATATCTGACTAATTACAACATCTTGCATGTTATGGTATGGGACTAATTACAACAATCTTATATAATGATATCTGATTAATTACAACATCTTGCATGTTATGGTATGGGACTAATTACAACAATCTTATATAATGATATGTGATTCACAACAACAATCTTGCATGTTATAGTATGTGACCAATTACAATAATTTTACATATTATGGTATGTGAATATTTCAACCATGAACAATCTTGGTAAATACAAAAAGTCAACCATCAGCAATCTAATGCACTTCAACTGATATGAGATTAACCTTCACAATAGTGGTGTGCACCTTACACCCAAGAACACATGAGCTGTTGTCATGACCTATAACACGAATGCTTTAAAACAATAATGCAAGTATCCAATGATACAAAGGCTGTTCCCCTTAAATATACTCTACTCATTGAATCCTTTCAGTTTCTCATCTAGATTGTGTCTACCAGCTTTTTACAACACACCAACATTCGCCCATACATACGTTTAGTATTTTTTTAGTTCGCAATTACCTGATCTTTGTGCATTTGATAAACTGCTATGATTCCTCGTTTGGGGCTGTTGTTTTTATACAATAAATTTCACGTTCATGTGTTTGTACTGGTCCGCTTTCTGCAGGAAGCTGATGAACAGGACAAGTGAATGAAAGCTTCACAAGCATGTTTTATGTACTGTTCTGCACGCAAGGTGAAATCAGTTTTTTGACTCATCACTTTCACTCCCCATTACACACTCCCACACAACACGGCAGCAAACTGTCCTGGACGATCCACCTTTCACAAGGTCTGCTCCTGATGGTGAAGGGTAAAGGACCAGCTCCACTCAGCTCTGGGAGCGTTTTTCACCGCCATGCACAGAAAGAGCTCCTGTCCTGGATACACACTCTCCTGCTGTGGCATTGGATCAGACACAGTCATCTCTGACGTCTGCAGTACAAAGACAATGTGGAACACCTTTCCCTGGCACACATTTGCCACTAAAAATATCCCCCCATCGTCGTTCTTCTTCACAATCAGCTGCAAACATTCTTCAGTGCCCTTAGCCATGTAAACCTCAGGTATAAGAAACAACGTATATTCAGAACCACTTGTCTGACTGACGTCTGGCACGGCTCTTTTAGTTCCATTCATATCACACACACACAACTGCAGTTTAACAGCAGGGTCGGCACACACAGAAAACTTGCCGTAGGTGGTGATTCGGTCAACTGTGTCCACAATGATGCTGGGCCTTGAAGCGTTGCTTTCACGGAGACGAACAAACATGGACACAAAAAAGATCTCCATCCACTGGGATGACGCTGTGAAGACCTCCGTGTCCAGGTTAAAATCATCATCAGACTGTTCTTCTTGCCTGGGCACCATTACATCCATTTTCAGTGAAATGGTATCCTGCAAACAACCACATATTCATATTCATACAAAAAAGTATACATACAGACACACATACATACATATACACATACATATACATATATTATACGCACATGTGCACACAGACTCATACAATGTCAAACTGCACATGTATGGCTAACAACTAGAAGGAAATGTTATAGATTGTAAGTTGCTGAGAAAATTAATCTACATATGTATATGTATGCAATATATCTAGCTTTGAATATTTTAAAGTAATGATTTGACAACATAGGAGCTGTTGTTTGTTTTTTGTTTTTTTTCTGGAGGCTCTGTCCCAGCTTCTGCACTGCCCCAGCGGCATTGTCCCAGGCCACTCATTATAGTACCCCGACACACCACCACGTCCAGCGGTGTTATCCCACACCACTCATTATAGTCCCCTGACACACCACCATGTCCAGCGGTGTTATCCCACACCATTCAGAGTCCCCCGACACACCACCATGTCCAGCGGTGTTATCCCACACCACTCATTATAGTCCCCTGACACACCACCACATCAGCAGTGTTATCCCACACCACTCATTATAGTCCCCTGACACACCACCACATCCAGCGGTGTTATCCCACACCACTCATTATAGTCCCCTGATACACCACCACATCCAGCGGTGTTATCCCACACCACTCATTATAGTCCCCTGACACACCACCACGTCCAGCGGTGTTATCCCACACCACTCATTACAGTCCCCTGACACACCACCACATCCAGCGGTGTTATCCCACACCACTCATTACAGTCCCCTGACACACCACCACGTCCAGCGGTGTTATCCCACACCACTCATTATAGTCCCCTGACACACCACCACATCCAGCGGTGTTATCCCACACCACTCATTACAGTCCCCTGACACACCACCATGTCCAGCGGTGTTATCCCACACCACTCATTATAGTCCCCTGACACACCACCACGTCCAGCGGTGTTATCCCACACCACTCATTATAGTCCCCGACACACCACCACGTCCAGCGGTGTTATCCCACACCACTCATTATAGTCCCCCGACACACCACCACATCCAGCGGTGTTATCCCACACCACTCATTATAGTCCCCTGACACACCACCACATCCAGCGGTGTTATCCCACACCACTCATTATAGTCCCCTGACACACCACCACATCAGCAGTGTTATCCCACACCACTCATTATAGTCCCCTGACACACCACCACATCAGCAGTGTTATCCCAGACTCATTTCAGTCACCCGACACACCACCACGTCCAGCGGTGTTATCCCACACCACTCATTATAGTCCCCTGACACACCACCACATCAGCAGTGTTATCCCACACCACTCATTATAGTCCCCTGACACACACCACCACATCAGCAGTGTTATCCCACACCACTCATTATAGTCCCCTGACACACCACCACATCAGCAGTGTTATCCCACACCACTCATTATAGTCCCCTGACACACCACCACATCAGCAGTGTTATCCCACACCACTCATTATAGTCCCCTGACACACCACCACATCAGCAGTGTTATCCCACACCACTCATTATAGTCCCCTGACACACCACCACATCAGCAGTGTTATCCCACACCACTCATTATAGTCCCCTGACACACCACCACATCAGCAGTGTTATCCCACACCACTCATTATAGTCCCCTGACACACCACCACATCAGCAGTGTTATCCCACACCACTCATTATAGTCCCCTGACACACCACCACATCAGCAGTGTTATCCCACACCACTCATTATAGTCCCCTGACACACCACCACATCAGCAGTGTTATCCCACACCACTCATTATAGTCCCCTGACACACCACCACATCAGCAGTGTTATCCCACACCACTCATTACAGTCCCCTGACACACCACCACATCAGCAGTGTTATCCCAGACTCATTTCAGTCACCCGACACACCACCACGTCCAGGCTCAACCAAGCTCCAAGTACCTGGAAACCCAAGGGAACCAGAGATGCCAGGTCACCACAAAGCCACCTCCCACAGGAGACACAAAACTTCCACCAGCTGACTCCAATGGAGTTCATCAATGCCTGTTCTGACCTATCTCACTACGGACACTGTCCTCTAAACTCACCTACAACTGCAATCACTCAGTCTTGGTGGCTGACTGAATGACAGACCCCCTCACCCCCCATCCTCCACCCCTACCTGGTGTGGAGATCATCACTACGGCCCTCTAATGACAGCCACCATCAGCCACTGATACCCAAGACCCCATCCTGAATTTACCTCTGTCAAGGAAGCGGTAGACAAAACCAAACCTGAAGTCACAATGTCATCTCAGCATGACGAGTCACAGAACCTGGAACAACTTTCATGCTGCCATGATGCCTGATGATTTTATATAACGGGATGGTGATCATGTTGCTGTGGAGTGCCATGTAGGATTGAGACTGCATGACAGGGCTGTACTCTACACAATGATATGTTCTGGAGTCAACCAGGCCCCAGAGATACAGACACCTGCATCACTGGTCGGCCAGGAAATTTATTTTGCTGTTTTGGGAGCATCTGCCTGGAATAAACTTCCATTCTCCCTTTGTCTGTCACCTACATTTTCTGCTTTTAAATCGAATTTAAAAACCTACCTCTCTTCAGGAAAATGAATTCTGCAAATGCCTCTTTCCATCAGTTGTGTGTGTGTGTTGTGTGTTTTGGTGTGTGTGTGTGGTGTGTGTGTGTGTGTGTGTGTGTGTGTGTGTGTGTGTGTGTGTGTGTGTATGTATGTGTGTGTGTGTGATGTATGTGTATTCTTTTGTATTGTAAGGTGGTGTGTGTTGATCGTATGTGTATGTCTGGTGTGTGTTGTAAGGTGGTGTGTGTTATCGTATGTGTATGTCTGGTGTGTGTTGTAAGGTGGTGTGTGTTATCGTATGTGTATGTCTGGTGTGTGTTGTAAGGTGGTGTGTGTTATCGTATGTGTATGTCTGGTGTGTGTTGTAAGGTGGTGTGTGTTATGTATGTGTATGTCTGGTGTGTGTTGTAAGGTGGTGTGTGTTATTGTATGTGTGTGGGGGGTGGGTATGTTGGTGTGTGTGTGTTGTAAGGTGGTGTGTGTTATTGTATGTGTATGTCTGGTGTGTGTTGTAAGGTGGTGTGTGTTGATCATAATTATGTGTATGTTTGGTGTGTGTTGTAAGGTGGTGTGTGTTATCATATGTGTATGTCTGGTGTGTGTTGTAAGGTGGTCTGTGCACGCCTTGTACTCAAAAAGAAAAAAGCTGACCACATATCTCCTCTCCTGGCACAACTTCACTGGCTCCCTGTATCAAAGCGCATACAGTACAAACTAGACACCATGTGCTACAAAAGCCTCAATAACGCAGCCCCCGATTACCTGTCAAGCCTACTTGAGATCTATGTTCCCTCACGTACCCTCCGCTCTGCCTCCGATCCTCTGACTTTTCGCTT
>CM060310.1:101779221-101781721 GCA_030674185.1 Monoplex corrugatus | reverse complement strand
TCCACACAACACACACTATAGTTAAATCCACACACACACACATTAGTTATATCCACACACACACACACATTAGTTATATCCACACACACACACACATTAGTTATATCCACACACACACCACATATATATCCACACACACATATAGTTATCCACACACATATTAGTTATATCCACACACAATTAGTTATATCCACACACAATTATATCCACACACACATATTAGTTATATCCACACACACACACACACACACACATTAGTTATATCCACACACACACACACATACACACACATTAGTTATATCCACACACACACATATATCCACACACACACATACACACACACATATTAGTTATATCCACACACACATATTAATAATAATAATAATAATATATTTTATTTATATAGCGCAAAATCTTGACAAAATCAAATCTAAGCGCTGAGCCTATACATGCATACATACCTACATACATATGAGCGTATACATGCATACATATACATGCTTACATACTTACATACATAAATCTAAGCTGAGCGTATACATGCATACATACATACATACATAAATCTAAGCGTATACATACATACATACATACATACATACATACGCACATGCATACATAATAATTACAATATTTATATAGCGCAAATCTCGACATATCCACACACACACACACACACACAAGTAGGCCTACACATATCTACACACACACACACACACACACAAGTAGGCCTACACATATCTACACACACACACACACAAGTAGGCCTACACATATCTACACACACACACACACACAAGTAGGCCTACACATATCCACACACACACACACACAAGTAGGCCTACATATATCCACACACACACACACACACACACAAGTAGGCCTACACATATCCACACACACACACACACACAAGTAGGCCTACACATATCCACACACACACACACACAAGTAGGCCTACACATATCCACACACACACACACACACAAGTAGGCCTACACATATCCACACACACACACACACAAGTAGGCCTACACATATCCACACACACACACACACACACACAAGTAGGCCTACACATATCCACACACACACACACACAAGTAGGCCTACACATATCCACACACACACACACACAAGTAGGCCTACACATATCCACACACACACACACACAAGTAGGCCTACACATATCCACACACACACACACACACACAAGTAGGCCTACACATATCAATGCATTTGTGCACATAATCTAAGGACATGCCCCCGGCACTGACCACTCCGTCCAATTCATCACACAGCGGATTTAAAAAACACACCTGAATACAAGTATAAGTATACCTAAGGACACCAAAACATACAAAACAGGCATAAATTACCTAAAAATTGCTTCGACATATTTCACCTCCCTAGAGCCAAAAATGCACTTAATACATAGAATACATGTACCCAATTATCAGTCCTAAGAAAAAGTACATAACACTTTATCAAACACATACAGGTGAATGGACCATTAAGATAGAAAACGATAGGCAGAAATGACAGAAAGCAAAGGAGGAATAAAAACAAAACAAAGAGTGACAGAAAAGAGGAAATTTCTAGCACAGAATTTCCAGAAGATGAGGATATTATTTACACTGGAAAAGCCCCCGCCATCCCCACAGGGGAGATTGGGGGGGGGGGGGGGTATCACCAAATTAACTAGATTCTGAGCATTCTAATTTCTATACAAAGTTTTGTGCCAACATAATTTACACAGTAGTAGTAGTAAAGGAACTGGCTCAAAGCCTTCGCCGTGTGACTTTGAAAACTGTTTGGGTAGGGTTTGTGTTTCACATGTCTGTGGTCAGTGTCAGATCTGACTACAATCAAGGTGTGGTTTGTGTTTCACATGTCTGTGGTCAGTGTCAGATCTGACTACAATCAAGGTGTGGTTTGTGTTTCACATGTCTGTGGTCAGTGTCAGATCTGACTACAATCAAGGTGTGGTTTGTGTTTCACATGTCTGTGGTCAGTGTCAGATCTGACTACAATCAAGGTGTGGTTTGTGTTTCACATGTCTATGGTCAGTGTCAGATCTGACTACAATCAAGGTGTGGTTTGTGTTTCACATGTCTGTGGTCAGTGTCAGATCTGACTACAATCAAGGTGTGGTTTGTGTTTCACATGTCTGTGGTCAGATCTGACTACAATCAAGGTGTGGTTTGTGTTTCACATGTCTATGGTCAGATCTGACTACAATCAAGGTGTGGTTTGTGTTTCACATGTCTGTGGTCAGATCTGACTACAATCAAGGTGTGGTTTGTGTTTCACATGTCTGTGGTCAGATCTGACTACAATCAAGGTGTGGTTTGTGTTTCACATGTCTGTGGTCAGATCTGACTACAATCAAGGTGTGGTTTGTGTTTCACATGTCTGTGGTCAGTGTCAGATCTGACTACAATCAAGGTGTGGTTTGTGTTTCACATGTCTGTGGTCAGTGTCAGATCTGACTACAATC
>CM060310.1:101759221-101774221 GCA_030674185.1 Monoplex corrugatus | reverse complement strand
AAATTTAAACATTCCTAAGGACATCAAAACATATAAAAACAGGCCTAAATTACCTAAGACTGCTTCCGTATATCTAACCTCCGTAAAGCCAAAATGCACTTAATACATGTACCCAATTATCAATCCTAAGAAAAAGTATGCAAGACTTTATCGAACACATCATCACCATCATCTTCATTCCCATCATCATCATCATCTTCATTCCCATCATCATCATCACCATCATCTTTATTCTCATCATCATCATCACCATCATCTTCATTCCCATCATCATCATCACCATCATCTTCATTCTCATCATCATCATCACCATCATCTTCATTCCCATCATCATCATCACCATCATCTTCATTCTTATCATCATCATCACCATCATCTTCATTCTTATCATCATCATCACCATCATCTTCATTCCCATCATCATCACCGTCATCTTCATTCTCATCATCATCATCATCATCTTCATTCCCATCATCATCATCACCATCATCTTCATTCCCATCATCATCACCATCATCTTCATTCTCATCATCATCATCACCATCATCTTCATTCTCATCATCATCATCACCATCATCTTCATTCTCATCATCATCATCATTACCATCATCTTCATTCCCATCATCATCACCGTCATCTTCATTCTCATCATCATCATCATCACCATCATCTTCATTCTCATCATCATCATCATCACCATCATCTTCATTCCCATCATCATCACCATCATCTTCATTCTCATCATCATCATCATCACCATCATCTTCATTCCCATCATCATCACCGTCATCTTCATTCTTATCATCATCATCACCATCATCTTCATTCCCATCATCATCACTGTCATCTTCATTCTCATCATCATCATCATCTTCATTCTCATCATCATCATCACCATCATCTTCATTCTCATCATCATCATCACCGTCATCTTCATTCTCATCATCATCATCATCACCGTCATCTTCATTCTTATCATCATCATCACCATCATCTTCATTCTCATCATCATCACCATCATCTTCATTCTCATCATCATCACCATCATCTTCATTCTCATCATCATCATCATCATCATCTTCATTCTCATCATCATCATCTTCATTCTCATCATCATCATCACCATCATCTTCATTCTCATCATC
The DNA here is from genome assembly GCA_030674185.1 of Monoplex corrugatus. Taxonomy (NCBI): domain Eukaryota; kingdom Metazoa; phylum Mollusca; class Gastropoda; order Littorinimorpha; family Ranellidae; genus Monoplex; species Monoplex corrugatus. Next base: position 101,773,076 of record CM060310.1, on the reverse strand, counting down.
ATCATCACCATCATCTTCATTCTCATCATCATCATCACCATCATCTTCATTCTCATCATCATCATCACCATCACCTTCACTCTCATCATCATCATCACCATCATCTTCATTCTTATCATCATCATCACCATCATCTTCATTCTCATCATCATCATCACCATCATCTTCATTCTCATCATCATCATCACCATCATCTTCACTCTCATCGTGATAAGAGTTGTGAAAAACTGTCTCAAATTCTGTGGTCCTTCGTGTTTTGTTCTCATGGTGGGATTGGCGGTGTGTTGGAGGGCCAAACTACAAGATGTGGGGGCAGTGACAGAAGCAGTACAGAAGATGTGGGGGCAGTGACACAGAAGCAGTACACAAGATGTGGGGGCAGTGACACAGAAGCAGTACAGAAGATGTGGGGGCAGTGACACAGAAGCAGTACACAAGATGTGGGGGCAGTGACAGAAGCAGTACACAAGATGTGGGGGCAGTGACAGAAGCAGTACAGAAGATGTGGGGGCAGTGACAGAAGCAGTACAGAAGATGTGGGGCAGTGACACAGAAGCAGTACACAAGATGTGGGGGCAGTGACAGAAGCAGTACAGAAGATGTGGGGGCAGTGACACAGAAGCAGTACACAAGATGTGGGGGCAGTGACAGAAGCAGTACACAAGATGTGGGGGCAGTGACAGAAGCAGTACACAAGATGTGGGGGCAGTGACACAGAAGCAGTACACAAGATGTGGGGGCAGTGACACAGAAGCAGTACACAAGATGTGGGGGCAGTGACACAGAAGCAGTACACAAGATGTGGGGGCAGTGACACAGAAGCAGTGCAGAAGATGTGGGGGCAGTGACACAGAAGCAGTGCAGAAGATGTGGGGGCAGTGACAGAAGCAGTGCAGAAGATGTGGGGGCAGTGACACAGAAGCAGTACACAAGATGTGGGGGCAGTGACAGAAGCAGTACACAAGATGTGGGGGCAGTGACACAGAAGCAGTACACAAGATGTGGGGGCAGTGACACAGAAGCAGTACACAAGATGTGGGGGCAGTGACACAGAAGCAGTACAGAAGATGTGGGGGCAGTGACAGAAGCAGTACAGAAGATGTGGGAGCAGTGACAGAAGCAGTACACAAGATGTGGGGGCAGTGACACAGAAGCAGTACACAAGATGTGGGGGCAGTGACACAGAAGCAGTACACAAGATGTGGGGGCAGTGACACAGAAGCAGTACACAAGATGTGGGGGCAGTGACACAGAAGCAGTACACAAGATGTGGGGGCAGTGACACAGAAGCAGTACACAAGATGTGGGGGCAGTGACACAGAAGCAGTACACAAGATGTGGGGGCAGTGACAGAAGCAGTACACAAGATGTGGGGGCAGTGACACAGAAGCAGTACACAAGATGTGGGGGCAGTGACACAGAAGCAGTACACAAGATGTGGGGGCAGTGACACAGAAGCAGTACACAAGATGTGGGGGCAGTGACAGAAGCAGTACACAAGATGTGGGGGCAGTGACAGAAGCAGTACACAAGATGTGGGGGCAGAGATACAGAAGCAGTACACAAGATGTGGGGGCAGTGACACAGAAGCAGTACACAAGATGTGGGGGCAGTGACAGAAGCAGTACACAAGATGTGGGGGCAGTGACACAGAAGCAGTGCAGAAGATGTGGGGGCAGTGACAGAAGCAGTACACAAGATGTGGGGGCAGTGACACAGAAGCAGTACACAAGATGTGGGGGCAGTGACACAGAAGCAGTACACAAGATGTGGGGGCAGTGACACAGAAGCAGTACACAAGATGTGGGGGCAGTGACAGAAGCAGTACACAAGATGTGGGGGCAGTGACAGAAGCAGTACACAAGATGTGGGGGCAGTGACACAGAAGCAGTACACAAGATGTGGGGGCAGTGACAGAAGCAGTACACAAGATGTGGGGGCAGTGACAGAAGCAGTACACAGATGTGGGGGCAGTGACAGAAGCAGTACACAAGATGTGGGGGCAGTGACAGAAACAGTACACAAGATGTGGGGCAGTGACACAGAAGCAGTACACAAGATGTGGGGGCAGTGACACAGAAGCAGTACACAAGATGTGGGGGCAGTGACAGAAGCAGTACACAAGATGTGGGGGCAGTGACAGAAGCAGTACAAAGATGTGGGGGCAGTGACACAGAAGCAGTACACAAGATGTGGGGGCAGTGACACAGAGCAGTACACAAGATGTGGGGGCAGTGACAGAAGCAGTGCAGAAGACACAGCAGCAAAAACACATAACAAGAAAAGACCATGAGTCAGAAGAGGAAAATATGTGATCAATGTTATGTCTAGGGATACTAGTTACTACACAAAATGTTACTGGTAAATAATATGCACAGCTGCATACAAAGTCACATACATTTGAAAGTAACCATGTGCAAAGAGCATATACTGTGCATGTTTGTGCATAAGTGGGCATGCATGATACATACCTAAGAGTGTGATTGTGAGTGTGAATGTGACCTACAAAAAAAAAAAGCTTGAGAAATTCATAAGAAAAATAAAATAATATTTTGGAATCTAAAGGAAAATGCTAGACAGATGAAAACAGATGAAGCATGAAAGATTCAAAGTCCTCTGCCAACAGTGTGGCCTGAATGTCGAGGCATGTCTTTTACACTACAGCTTGTTTTATCAAAATAGTTGACCAAAAGAATCGAGAAAATCCTGCTGACAATTTTCATACACATATACAATACAATACAATATTTTATTTATATAGCGCAAAATCTTGATAAAATCAAATCTAAGCGCTAAAACAGACACACACGCACGCACACACACACACACACGCACGCACACACACACACACACACACACACACACACACACACACACCACACGCACACGGCTATAAATGGGGAGAAAGAATAAAAGCAATGGAAAATTATAGAGAGCATATTACACTGTTCTATCCAAGCAATATTTTGTTTTTGTTGTTTTTTCGTTTGTTTTTTTGTTGCTGGCTTTTTTTTCTTTTTATGTTTAGATTTGTCATCCATGTGTGTATGCCCGTTGTTCTAGCCACATTGTATGTCGCTGTCTGGTCTGCATACTATGTCCTCAGTGGGCTACCCACGTACATGCTGAGTGTTTTCATGTTTTCATAAGCCACCTGACACTGACCTGATGTGCAGGATCTTTAACACGCAATGATGCAGATCTGATGTTTTGTGTGCACACACTAAGACAGCTGAGACACAAACAAGTCTGTACACACACTGACTTGGGAGACTGGGAAAATCTCCGCCCTTTACCATCAATACCAACATTTGCTTTATCCATCATTGCTGTGTATGTAAAAAAATAATTTGTATAACAATGAAAACTGATTCTGTCACTCCCCACTGATTATACATGTACATGTAATGATGTATTATAACAAGGATGGTGAGAAACAAGCACACACAGGTCGCTCAGTGTGATGACAAAAGTATGTATTACTGATCCTTTTAATCGTCTCCACACACCTTTTGTCTAAAATTATTGCTTGACACAGGCTCAGAGTCAGAGATACGTGAAATTTTTAATTACCAAAGAACACAGATTGTTCTCTAGTAGTACAAATAGTAATGATTAAAATCCAGATGATTTTGCTAACAGATTAAATAGAAGATAATTATCATATTAAAAAAAAACAAAAAAAACTTATCCTGGTTCTGATTCAAATTCACACACACACACACACACACACAGCCACACACACACACACACGCATGCATGCATAAACACACACATACATTGTGCACACGTACACCACACTGACCACAACCCTGAACACACACACACACACACACACACACAGTGACACACACACACACACACACACACACACACACACACTCTCTCTCTCTCTCTAACATCAGAGAGGTAAAACAACACACACAACTGGGGTGACTTACTGTAATTGAGCAGAACTCCACCGTTTCCTGTCCATCACATCGCGCAGGGGACTGGAAAGAAACAGTTCCTCTGCTATGTCACAGGAGCCTGGTGCTGGAGGCACACGCTGACACTGTGCTGTGTATATTTCCTGTCCTCTCACCTTCCTCCTACTCCCAGCCAAGCTGAACAAGTCACACACTCTTGACAAATTTACTTTCTGGTTTGGCTTCAACGTCTCTTTGGTATAGGCAGGGAATGCCAGAGGCCTGTTGTCCAGCAGAAGACTGGGCAATGTGTTGAGGTCAAGAGGATAGTGGTTGGACAGAAGCAGATAGAAAAAGATGAGGAGGAGAAAGGCCCCAACGGTGAAGAAACGACTTGGAGTTACTCGTCTTTTGGCGATCATCCTGTACTGGCTAACAGCTTATGCTCTCTGCTCTCTGGTCATCAGGGTTTTCATTCCGCATCTGATGGACATCACACACACACACACACACACACACACACACACACACACACACACACACACACACACACACACAGCACACACACACATGTACACACATACACACACACACACACACACACACACACACACACACACACATACACACACATACTCCTTTTCATGGTGTGAAATAGATCATAGTCACTGGGCATTTTCTCCCTTTAAGCTCTGTCCTCATTCTCTACATGGTGTCTATCACTCTAACTGTCTAAGCCACAATTAATAAGCTCTCCGGAGAGGGTACATGTACAGTAGGGCTATAGTTGTTGCAGCTCTGAAGTACCCAAACAATCTTCATGAGTAAATAAAAGCAAAACTTATAATACAGGCTAGCATTGTCCCAGTATTCAACTTTAAGAGTCTTGAGAGTTCAAGCAAGGTTGTCTCAGATACGTGTTTACATGCATGTCATTGTGGTTGTTTGGCCCGTACTGTGTTGGTGTCATGACGAAGCACAACTTGCATGTCTATCCTCAACAAGCAAACATGAAAAACTTTTCCTGACATATAATATTTATGTTGACATAAAATCTAACTTCAATGTATGCTGCACATGACATCCTCAGCTTATTGTCTCATCCGAAAGACGAGCCCAGACCACAACGTAGGCTGTAGCCACAAGCTGTAGGTGCATGGACTGATACACATACAGTGAAACAGAAACGAAGGTCCTATCCGCGGTTATCGTATGACGTATCCAGTATCGTCAGTATCGATCCGGACTAAGATTCAAACACGGGATTTTTACTCTTCCCAGACGCCGGACGGGCACTTAAAAGCTTTTATCGCTAAAGCACCACTGCACACACTACACACGAACCACTTATCACACTTGTTTTTGCAACATAAAATGCCTGTTTGATCATCACATGCTGACATGCCAGATCACGGGCAGGTCAAAAACGTGGACAGTCACAATGACAATGCCAGGCAACGTGCGCTGACGCGCATATTATGGAAACCAAACCAAAAATCATTTTGCCAGGATGCAACAAAACCACAAATTAAGACATCACCCAGTTACGCTCGTCTCCGGGTCACACAGACTTTTTAATGGTAAGAAAACCCACACAATGTAAAATGAAGTAAACAAAACAAACCCTACTTGCTTTCGCTTACTTTGTTGCCGGAAGCACCGTCATAGATTGTTATCATGGGACACAACTGTGACTCAAACTTTGAAAGAATAGACTTATTGCAGTTGTGCCCCTTGTCAAGCGCACCCCAGTAGCTCAGATGGTTTGAGCGTCGAATTCACATGCTAATGGTTGTGGGTTCGAATACCGGGGTGCGCTACATTAAAACTGGCCTTCTCACTGTCCTATCTTAAATAATAATAATAATGATAATTACAATATTTAATAGCGCAAAATCTTGATAAAATCAAATCTAAGCGCTGAAACAGACACACACACACACACGCACGCACACACACGCACGCATGCACGCACACACACACACACACACACACACAACACACACACACACACACACACACACACACACACACACACACACACACACACACACACCACGCACACGGCTATAAATGGGGAGAAAGAATAAAAGCAATGGAAAATTATAGAGAGCATATTATATACAATTACATATTACAATGTGATTCCCCTCCGAGTGGAGACAGGCTGCAGAGGGGATTGAGTGAGGTCAGGATTTTATGCAGAGGAGAAAAGGTGAGTTTTGAGAGCGCACTTGAAGGAGACAAAAGTAGGTTGCTGACGGACTGAGAGAGGAAGTTTGTTCCAGGAGAGCGGACCAGAAACAGAGAAGGCTCGTGGACCATTGGTATTGAGCTTAGTGCGTTGTTGTTCTGGTGGTGGCAGTATAGGATTAGATAAGTCCCCCTTCCCCCACTTCCCTGGGATGGTTATCCCCGTCGGCTATATCACCTGAGGTTGGGTGTCAACGTAAAAACTGAACCAAATCAATCAAATCCCTTGTCACGGCTTGTTGGCAAGGCCACACGGCTAAGGCATAGCCATAGGAGACATGAAACAAGACTGGAAACTGGCGCTGTCACAGTCTGTGATACAATTTATGTGCATAGTCAATACATCAATACAATATACCAAAACAAAAAACAAAAACAAAACAAAACAAAATGGCGACAGCAGAAGGGGCCCCCTTCCTTCACGGGGGTTTCTCCTCTGAGGACTTTCTGCTGTCCGGCTCTCTCCAGAGCTTCTTAGTACTTCCCCGAGCACTGTCATCATCTCAGCTGCCACCTGTGGCTTCCCCCTTTTTCATACCTGAAATTGCTGCCTTTACTTCTTCCTTCAGTGTGCCAAATCTTTCTTTCAATGTTAGGTCCTTCCTTTTCACTGTGAAATTCTGGGGTGTGTTTGTTCCCACTGGGATCAGAGTACAGATCACTACCATGTTCTACCCATCTCATCGTTATGTCTTCATTGCTCCTCAGAATGCTTCCATCTTTATCATTTGTACAATTCATTTGCTTGGCTTACCTTTTCCGCTTATTTCTTTCAGTGCTGAATAACATTTCTTACAGTCTGTATGTTCTAACTCGTCTAACTTTTCACATTCCTCGTTCAACTGCTTTTTTGTTTGTTGTTTGTCTGGTTGGTTGTTGTTTTTTTTGGGTTTTTTTGGTGTTGTTGTTGTTGTTGTTGTTGTTGTTATTGTTGTTGTTGTTGTTGTTGTTGTTGTTGTTGTTATTGTGTTGTGTTGTTGTTGTTTGTTGTTTTGTTGTTGTTGTTTGTTGTTGTTGTTGTTGTTGTTGTTGTTGTTGTTGTTGTTGTTATTGTATTTTGTGTTCATGCCAGGATCACAAAGCTTGTGTAATTAGAAGTGGGAGGAGGTTTACTTTTCTTCACGCTTTTGTGTCTGATTTTAATAGTGGCCTTGAAAGGACGATGGTCACTGTTACAATCAGCAGTACACATGTAGTATTGGTTTGTTTTATTGACTTCCTACATCTATGAGGGATCAAAATATAGTCTGTTTGATTTCTGGCTCTGTCTCCTGGCTGTTTTCATGTCCACAACCTTCTCCTATAGTTTTAAAACCTTGTACTTGCTACAAAGAAGTCGTTAGCTTCACACTATGTGACCAACATATCACATCTACCATTTTGTTCTCCATGCCATGTGGGCCTAAGACTTTAAATCCTTCGTCATCTACTATTGCATTGAAGTCACTCATGATAATGGTGAATTCCTGAGATTTACACTGCTTCAGTCGTTTTTCTAGATCTTCATACAACATCGCTATGTGCTCATCACTACTTTCACTGTAGGTGCATAGACTTGAATGACGTCCACAAGAAGAACTCTGTCAGATGTCGCCCAGTGTTCTGTACCTGCTTTCGCTGTTGTGTTCTTAACCAGCGTACTTACACCTGTTTCCTGTTTTGTTCCTCCAGAACACAATGTTACATAGCCATCAGAATCATAATGTTCTACAGCTGTCCACCTTGATTCTGCCATTCCTAAAATATCTAAGTTGAATTTCCTTCGCTTCTTGTTTGATATGTTTAAATTTCCCTTTGTGATTCACAGTTGTCACGTTCCATGTGGCCATACAAAGAGGGTCCCTATTATGAAGAACAGTCTGAGGACGGTGTGAGGCCACCTGCATGACCTGCATGACGCTTCCTACAGAGCGAGACACGTGTTGTCCGAGAGGTTCCATGTACCCTGTCCATCCTGACAACACTGTGTTGTCTGTGCATGTTTCTCTTGGAAAGATACAACACTGGTTTTCCCTTGTCTTCTGCCGGCTTGTTTTCCGTGTTCTCCTTCAGCCTTTGTGGCTCCCACGACGGACTGCAAGACAGTAGGGTCATTCATGGAGTGTAGCCGGCCAGCCAACGCCGTTTTCAAGGGGATGGTGCTGCCAGTGTACAAGCAGACACTTGGAGCCATATGTGAGCTATGTGCAAGTGAGGAGCATCAAACAAGGATCCAGCTATCCTAATATGTGGAATGTGACTGTCTTCGCCCGTGAGCTACAAGCCTTTACACACTCGAGCCCTATCCTCCGCAAGCAAACAGTTGAATATCGTTTGCTATGTCCTTCTCAAAGTTGTACCGTTTGCTGTTATTTTGCATGAGGGGATTTCATGTTTTTTACTGATTACCATGACTACAGTCTTCTTGCTATTTAGCTCCAACCCTTTATTTTTTATATCTATTTCTGTTATATTCACAAAGTTTTGTAGATCCCTTTCATTTTCTGCAATTTGCACGGTATCATCTGCGTAACGAATGTTGTTTATCATTTTCCCTCCAACCTTTAATCCAGGGTTTTCTTCTAGGTTTCTCATGATGTTTTTGCTATACAGTGAAAACAGATCTGGTGACAAAACACAACCCTGTCTGACTCCTCTTTTGATGTTTTGGAAAGAGCTTATATCGTTTTCTATTCTCATTGCAGCTGTTTGTTTCCAATACATATTTCTGATTATTCGTAGATCTTTTCCATCAATATTGAGTCTTTCTAGTTGGTTGGACAATTCTTCATGTCTTACCCGATCGAAAGCCTTTGTATAATCAACAAAGCAACAATGCATATCAATTCACATCAGGAAGAGAGTTCTTGAATATCATGTAGAACTCATAATGTTATACGGTTGTGAGGCGTGGACAGTCAACAAACAAAGCCAGAACAAGATCAAGGCAGCCGAGATGTGGTTTCTAAGAAGATTGCTGAAAGTTCCATGGACAGCAAAGAAACAAACAAGACAAGTCTTGATGGAGGCAGACACAAGAAGATCATTGGTAAGAAAGATTAGGAAAAGACAGGCAACATTCATAGGCCATTTTATGAGGAAAGGGGAATTAGAGCACCTGGTCACAACAGGAAAGCTGGAGGGAAAGAGAGCACCAGGTAGACCCAGGGGAAAATATTGGACGGACTTGCAGAGTGGCTGAAGACAGAGAGGGTGGAAGATGTGCTTGCGGCAACAAGGGATAGATACATATGGAGGGCCATGATCGCCAACGCCATGTGGCAGGGCACATGATGATGATGATGATATGTCCTTCTATTGGCTTCAGTTACCAGGCAACAGTTTTTAACTCGGTTCGACAAAGGAGTTGTCCCTGGCAATCTGATTCTGCAGAAAAATCCACTTTCATGGAGTTAACAGAAATACACAGAAAAGAGGAGGAAGAAGAAGGAAGGGGTGAAGCTTCATTGCCGCGACAAGCTCTGTAGGGGGAACGTAGCCTGAATTTCACGTGGTAAATTCATTATGACAATGAAGAAATCAATCTACATTTGTTTTCAATGTACGAAGGCGTTACTCCAACGAGACAAATACTTGTAGGCCTGCCGTCGCCGAGTTGGCAATGAATTTCTGTAGGTCTGTGGCATTACACAGAACTTGATAGTATCTATGCCATGGGATGGACAAGCAACACTAAAGCAGTCCGTCAACTTACTGGGAGAAATCGGTACAGTAACAATAAAAAGAATAAATTATTTGCATGACCCAACAAGTTTCCATTTCGAAGGGAAGGGGGAACAAAGAAAAGAACAGCAAAGATAATCTAACAAACAAATAAAAGCAGGTAGATAAATGGGGAGGGGAGATAAAAAGTCCGAGGTACGAGTTGTCTTCACAGCCCCTGTGCAAATTACACATTAAGACATGACGCTAAAATGTTCAATTTTGATAAGAAAAAGAAGGGAGGGGAGGCAGGGCAGAAAATGATAGGAAGAAATGATAGAAAGTAAAGGACAACAAGGCAGAAAGGAGGACATTTCTAGCACAGATTTTCCAGAAGATGGGGATACTGTTTCTACTGAAAGAGCCCCCAGCATCCCCACGGGGGGAGGGGGGGAGGGGGAGGGGGATGTTGCCTTATGTTATGCGAAATCCTTTTCTGTAAAGTGCAAAGAGCTTCGGCGCTTGCTTCCCAAGATGTGCTGTATAAAACATCATCATCATCATCATCATCATCATCATCATCATCATCATCATCATCATCATCATAATTATCGTCGTCGTTGTTATTTGATAATGCAGTGACTTCTTTTTCCTTCTTCCAGACGGTTCCAGCCTGTTATTGTTTTCATGAAAATCGAATTTCTGTGTTGTTTGGTGCAACTATTAGAGATCTGAAATGCTATGTTGATGTTAATTGACAGATTTTTGTAAAGTTTTCCATGGCGCTAAATTTGCAAGATATCTTTGGTTGTACTCTTCCCTTGTTCCTGTCGGCTGGTGTGCAGGAATGGCCAGCACCAGTCCTTTAACCACCTGCTGCTTTCAATAAAACAAAAAAGAAAAGAAAAAAAGAAAAGAAAAATCAGGCGTAGATAGAGTCTTTGTACTTGTATGTTCCGTAAGTGGCAAGGCATTGGTGCTGTGGGTCTCATCCACACCCTGGGTGTTCTTTGTTAACTAACACAGTATTGTCGGGGTGTGGCTTTGACAAGTTCCATCCCACTGTAACCTGACAGACGTCATTGCCTCAGTACAGTCGGTCCGTTACTACTGGTTCTTCTGGCCAAACCTGGCTTACTACACAGCTAACTGCCATATGTCGGCCATCATGCCCTGTCCATATGGCTGTGTATGTATCAATGTATGTGTATATTATGTGTGCGGGCATGTGGATATATGCATATACAGTATATGCATGTGTTTACTGTTATTTGTTATTTTCATCTCTTACCTGTTTATTTATCTACATACTCCTTTATTTTGAATTTATTTATTCACCTACTTACTTACTTCTTATTCACTTACTCACTCACTCTCTTATTTGATTGCTTACTTACTTGTTTGCTAACCTACCTACCTACCTACCTACTTACTTACTTACTTACTTACTTACTTACTTACTTACTTACTTACTTACTTACTTACTTGTTTGCTAACCTACCTACCTACCTACCTACTTACTTACTTACTTACTTACTTACCTACTTACTTACTTACTTACTTACTTACTTGTTTGCTAACCTACCTACCTACCTACCTACTTACTTACTTACTTACTTGTTTGCTAACCTACCTACCTACCTACCTACATACTTACTTACTTACTTACTTACTTACTTACTTGTTTGCTAACCTACCTACCTACCTACCTACTTACTTACTTACTTACTTACTTACTTACTTACTTACTTACTTGTTTGCTAACCTACCTACCTACTTACTTACTTACTTACTTATTTACTTACTTACTTACTTACTTGTTTGCTAACCTACCTACCTACCTACCTACTTACTTACTTACTTACTTACTCACTTACTTACTTACTTACTTACTTACTTGTTTGCTAACCTACCTACCTACCTACTTACTTACTTACTTACTTACTCACTTACTTACTTACTTACTTACTTACTTGTTTGCTAACCTACCTACCTACCTACCTACTTACTTACTTACTTACTTACTCACTTACTTACTTACTTACTTACTTACTTACTTGTTTGCTAACCTACCTACCTACCTACCTACTTACTTACTTACTTACTCACTTACTTACTTACTTACTTACTTACTTACTTACTTACTTACTCACTCACTTACTTACTTACTTACTTACTTACTTACTCACTCACTTACTTACTTACTTACTTACTTACTTACTTACTCACTCACTTACTTACTTACTTGTTTGCTAACCTACCTACCTACCTACCTACTTACTTACTTACTTACTTACTTGTTTGCTAACCTACCTACCTACCTACCTACTTACTTACTCACTTACTTACTTACTTACTTACTTGTTTGCTAACCTACCTACCTACCTACCTACTTACTTACTTACTTACTTACTTACTCACTTACTTACTTACTTACTTACTTACTCACTCACTCACCTATCTATGATTCAGAAAATATTGGCTTCACCTAGTTGATAGATGACTGAGCATTTGGGCATTGACTAGTTGGGGGGGGGGGGGGGGGAGGGTCTGTCATGTGAGACGAGTTTATGCAGAATAGCTAATTGTGTTGTGATTCAGATCTTTGATGATTTATTTATTTATTTACTTCATTTATATGTTCCTTTTTGAAGGTAAGATACACAGATACACATGTCATTTACATGTAACCAAGATTATTCCAGTGGTAGGCTGATAAAATACCAGTATAAAATATAGACTAGGTAAAACATAGTCTAGGTAGGGCCTCAGGACCTGGCCAGCTCATGGGTTTATGTGCAGGCTTAAGGTTTGTGTTACGGTCACCATACACGTGGCACCTGTGACGTTAGTGCATATGGAATTCGTTCCGAGCGCGGAGACGTCATCTTGAGAAACTGAAACTGAAACTAACTGCTATATCTGATGACAGCCATCCGATGTCCGACATCTGTCACAACGTGCGTGGGGAAACCAGTCGCCGCTGTGTAGTGGTTAGTGCAACGGACCAACGACTGGTAGGTTGATAGTTCCAATCCCCTCAGTCCCTTTCAATAATCATTTGTGGGATCTTTTTTCGGCTCCAGCCAGCTCCCAACAAGAGCAGAGCGCGATGTGGGCTCAGTGGGAAGGCTGGGACCACACAGTAGAGTCTCATCCACTTTACGGATGCGTCATTAAGGGTATTGAGGGTGTTGCTCAAATCTTCTGATCAACACCACAGGTGTCTGTATCTCTCGGGCCTGGTTGACGTCTGAATAGTTTGCGATATTAATAGAATACAGCCCTGTCACGCTGTCTCAATCCTAGATGGAACTCCATAGCATCGTGATTATTATCCTCATCGTCATCATCATCATCGAGCTGTGAAACCTGTGCCAAATTCTCTGGCCATTAAAGAAAAGAAAAAAAAAGTGAGCACAAGGGAAATGCCCCTAAGCGGGAATGCTATGACGCCAAAAATATATATATAACAAACAACAAAAATATATATATAACAAACAACAAAAATATATATATAACAAACAAACAAAAAAAGCATGCTATGGGAAGATCGCCAGCTACCAATTTATACCATTAAGCTGGACAATGCATACACCATGGGAAGTTGTGTGTGTGTGTGTGTGTGTGTGTGTGTGTGTGTGTGTGTGTGTGTGTGTGTGTGTGTGTGTGTGTGTGTGTGTGTGTGTGTGTGTGTGTGTGTGTGTCTGTATTTGTGCCTGTGCCTGTGTGTCTGTGTGTGTTGTGTGTGCAATGTGTTCGTATGTCTGTGTGTATTTATTTATTCATTTCGATTTATTTATCTATTTGTTTATTTTCTTACTTACGCATTTCTTTATTTATTTGGGGGGGGGGGGGGGGCTGGGATAGAGCTCGAGACGATGGATGTTGAACCATGGCTGTGTTATAAAAACCAGCCAACCCCTTTACATAACAATGGCTGTGTTACAAGAACCAGCCAACCCCTTTACATAACAATGACTGTGTTACAAGAACCAGCCAACCCCTTTACATAACAATGTGTTACAAGAACCAGCCAACCCCTTTACATA